>CM070487.1:505922-609196 GCA_036324585.1 Champsocephalus esox | reverse complement strand
CCTTTTTACTACTAACGGTATCTCGGCACCGAAACCGTAGTTTCGAATACACACCGGTGGTTTCTGACTTGGCTCGTTGTCAGCCGGTAACCAGCTGCCCAGACATTTCGAGGGGAAAGAGGATGGAAACGAGGCGTTCGGGTGCCGTGGGAAGAACCTCCGTTTATTCACGTTCTTCAAGCTATATTGACACTGTATTACATACATACAGACTAGATACTATTCCTTTTCTGACCACTTTCTCTATACTTTCGTCTCTCTCTCCATAACTTATCATAGGCTTATCATAGGCTTATCATAAGCTTTCATTTGTAAATACTATAGTTACATTCATGTGGATTTATCCAGTTTGCACATTTGTATGCATGCACTTATAGGTGCATTTGTTGTTGTTGTTGACACTCTTTTGTTGTAGTCCTACTGGCCTAGATGTTTATGATGTTTATGCTGTTTTAAAGCCCCTTGGCTTTGTTCTGAATGCACTTTGTTGTAGTTATTATCCTACATAGAAAATAAATGTACAAATGTTCAAAAGTGCTGAATAAATGTTTTATGGACCCATAATAGTGATTATTATTTAAGTTATGTTTTGCCATAATCATGTCTATTTCCATAATCAGGTAGCTGAACAACATTGGTAAAAAATGTATACATTACATATATATATTTCTATTAATCATTTTCGGCCTTTCGGCATTCGGTTTTCGGCCAACTGTTTCCTATTTTCGGTATCGGTTTCGGCCAAGAATTTCCCATTCGGTGCACCCCTAATTAATAATAATACTAATAATAATATAATATAATATTGCACATAGTTATATATAGCTGTGAGTGTAATTGCAAGGATGTTAATTATATAGATATATTGCACATAGTGTTGGTGTGGAAGTTCTCAGTGCCCTTTACTTAGGGGTGAAGAGTTAAAGAGTTTGATGGCCACTGGGAGGAAAGACCTCCTGTGGCGCTGTGTGGTGGTTGTCAAATATGCAAGGGAGGCATGTGGCGATAGAGCCTTGGTGTTGGGATCAGGGGGGGGTCACGAGTTCAAACCCCACTGCAGTCAGCATGTCGTTGTGTCCCTGAGCAAGACACCCCAAAATTGCTCCTGTGGGGATTGTCCACAGTATTGAGTATGTAAGTCGCTTTGGATAAAAGTGTCTAACAAGTGACATGTAATATCCATAAAGAAAAAGAAAATCTGTTTACAGTTCTGTTTCATATGGGTGTTGAGAGATGTATCCATAGATCTCTTCATTTTGCTCTCAAAGTGCACCAGATTGATGCAGTTAACTTCAATATTTAAAAAAAATCTTCCTGGGGGAGCATGCCCCCAGACCCCCCTAGAGGAGTCCCAAAAAAAATCTCTCTCCAAGCTGAACTCAAAGGTTGGCAGAATATATAGATACACTCAAAATGTCCCCCCCCAATAAATAATTGATTTTTTAATTAAAATAAAATTGCTATTCTATGAATTCTTTATTTTGGTTATTTGTATACTTGAAAATCTATATTTTCTGTTATTGTGAGCTTCACCAAAATGATATTTCTTTTCATATGTAAATTGGTTCCCTATTTTGTACCCGTGGGTGTATTTCGCTGTTGCACTGAAGTCCACCTTCAGTTAGCTTGATGCTCCAAGCAGGTCAGTCATGTTTTAATTTGCCATCCATCAGTTCTGGTATATTTTCTAGTTAGCCCTAAAGTAATCTATATTATTTTATTTCGTAATGGTAATGTTAATGAACCCTCCGGTTTAGCTTCTTTGTGTAAGTAACTTGTAGTTCTTATGTTAAAACTGAACTTTTCAGGAATAGTAGCTAACTAGCTGTGGGCTAGCTGGTTTCAGTTGTTAGCCAGGGTTTGGCTGGCTAGTGTCAGTATATAATATAGATATCAATATAGATGTTTTTTAAGTAAATTCAGATTGAACATAGTAAAAAAATGTAAATGATAGTGTCCGTGCAAAAAATAAACCATTACTTATTGTCAAAACCACCCTTGAATGATGGGATAGTAGACTAAAAGCTTTAGGTATTCAAACTATAACATATAATAAGTACCCTGTATCAAGATTGATGCAAAACAAGTATTTCCAAGGCACACCTTTATATGATCATTATAGTTATACAAAATAAGAGAATAACAGGTATGAAATCATTCCAACTCATACTACAGTTTAGAAAGGGAGTGATTTGTAAAATATGCATAAAGAAAAAGTAAATCTGTTCAGTTCTGTTTCACATGGGTGTTGTTGAGATGTATCCATAGATTTAGTCCCTAATGTTGCTCTCAAAGTGCACCAGATTGATGCTTTTAACTTCAACATTAATCCTCCCGGGGGAGCATGCCCCCGGACCCCCCTAGAGGAGGTTAGGTCCCCCACCCGCCCACACCCCCCGTTAAATTGTCCATACCACATTGAGGATGCTTCCTACACCCATGCCTGAGACAGTTTTGTGACTATTGTTGTGTTTTGCCTCCACGGGCAGGGGCATGGGGTTTAACAGATTTTAAAGTATCCCATGTGTTAGTGATTTTTTATGTATTTTCCTTGAGAATGGCAGGAAATTAGTATTCAAATTTGTATTGAATTTTTGGTCCCCCCCCCAATGTTGACCCAATGTTGATGAGAGCTGGTCATTGGCGCATGAGCACAAAATGACCTGACATTTTCGAGAGCAAAACGTCACAGATTACCCGTCATGCCTGGCTGTCAGAGCAGAAGAACCCGTATGCGCCCCTTAAGCCCCGCCCCCCGAGATCCCGCTCTCGGCTCAGAAGAATGAATGGAGAGAGAAAATAAATCTAGATTCAGATTTTTGTACATTTTACAACTTTAAGGACCTTATGAACCTAATAAAGGCTATAAAAGCGTTAATGATGGGTAGTTCATTTTGTTTAAAAGAAATTATCCGCTGATTTACAGATGTCTCTTTCCCCATGTTAGTCAATGGGAAAAAGTATTTCTGGGCCCAGTGACGTCACGGACTGACACGGAAATTGTAGTAGGGCTACCGCCGTTTGGACACAACGAATATTTTCTTCAGAGTCCGGCCGCTTACTGAGGGCTTGAGTAAAGTATTTCGGTTTACGACAGCGTGTGTCATTATTATAAATATATCACAATACATATTGAAATAATTGTGACCTAATATAACACTCAAACACTTGGTGTAGGATGGAAACATAGCGGCCTCCTCAGAGCCAAAAGCTCCACGTCTTCACCCACTTCCTGCAAATCATTTTGGAAACGTTCTCAAACTTGTGATTGCTTTTTTGCTTGATTGATTATCATCGTCTTTATGATTGTCATTCTGTTATGTGTTATTTTATAAACCATATTGCAATATCTACATTAACGTTATTTCTGGAACCATCTGGAAATGTGAGATTCATATTTTTCAGATATACAGATATTATAGTGAGGTTAATCTCATATACAGTACGCTGCTCTTCAACAGAGCTGTCTGCATCGTCGAGCATAGCAAATTTAAATCAACAATATCAATCCATACAGTTACCTATGGAGCTAATTTCCTGCCATAACTCCACAAACAAACTAAACAGGTTTTACAAATGCCTCATGATTCACTAACAAACACAATGTGGTTTGCAAATACAAAACACCATCTAAAAACTGATGCATTTAGTTTATCAAACAAACACATACAATTGTTCAAATAAATCATGTTTCAGAGACAAATTCAGCAGGGGTTTTACAAGTACAAAACTTTTTTTAAAAGTACACAACTTTTTTTTACAATTACAAAACTTTGTCTTCTCACAGCAGAATATTACCAAGCCCCCAGGAAGTGCGCCAGACTCTGAGGAAAATATTTGTTGTGGCCAAACGGCGGTACTACACTTTCCCATTGACTTACTTTGGGAAAGAGTGGTCTGTAAATCGTTGGATAATCTTTTTTTAAACTAAATAAACTACCCAGTATGATATCAGTGTCGGTCCTCAAGTTGTAAAATGATGAACGCACATAACCCACGAGACCACGCCGCCCGGCACGTTCATGTTACGTGTTCAGTACATGCGTTTTACCTTTACCTATGGATGCACAATAAGAACGGACCCATATTGCCTTACCGTTCAGGTGTTCAGAGCAGAGCTCCCTGTCGGAGCGGCAGAGCGTGATGTGAACAGAACATTTTTCAAAAAAGTACAAAAATATTATCATCAACATATAGTTAAAGTGGCGACAGTAAAGGTAGAAGTACTCAGATATTGTACTTAAGTAAAAGTAGAAGTACTCAGGTATTGTACTAGAAGTACCAGAGTGTAGGAATATTCTGTTACAGTAAAAGTCCTGCATTCAAAATGTTCCTCAAGTAAAAGTACAAAAGTATTCTCATCAAAATATAGTGAAAGTAGCGACAGTAAAAGTAATCGTTGTGCAGATTGGTCCATTTCAGAATAATATATGATGTGTTTTATAATGATTGATCATGAAAGTGTTCTCAAAGCTGGTGAAGGTGCAGCTAGTCTGAAGTACTTTGTAGACTGCAGGGTAGCTTGTGGATTTACTCCAGGTGGAACTAAAGTCTGATTTAACACTTGATTAGATTTCACATCATTCATCCAGATCTGTGAAGTAACTAAAGGGATTAAATACATGTAGTGGAGGAAAAGTACACAATTTACCTCTGAACTGTAGAGGAGTATAAGTACACAGTAGCAACACATTGAAATACTTAAATAAAGTACAAGTATCTCAAAATTGTACCCAAGTATAGTACTTGTTGAGTTGATGAATTTAGTTACTTAACACCAGTGGCTATACAGATAGAAAGACTAAGTCTTGCACAGAGGCATGACAATAGATTTTCAAAATGATTAAAATAAATGCTTTTATATATTTCTATTAGATGTGACTCTTTAGCGTTTCTGTTATTATTAACACTGCTGCTTTAGTTGTTCTGACTGCTAAAATCCTGTTATTCCTAATTTTAAAGCCGATATTCCGTGGGGTCGGGGGGCTCGGATCCTTGTCACCTTTTTCATACCTGATATATATGCATATAGCCTGTGTTGTATATTTATTAGTGCTGTCAAAATTATCGCGTTAACGGCGGTAATGAATTTTTTTAATTAATTGCGTTAAAATATTTAACGCATTTAACGCATGTGCAGAATGGCCCGCCCCATACGTGCCACCAGTGGCAGCGCCAGGGTATGGCTGGGGTAGGCTACACCCATACCAAGAAATGGCTTAGCCCCACCATGAAAAATGATGTTAAAGTAAGTAAATTGCGCGGAGTAAATTACACAGACAGCAGTTAGTAAGACTGATTTCAGTAGCCACGGTTTTGAAAACTTTTGTCACGTAGTGATCGTCTTCTAAATAGAACATCTTTGATAACGGCGTGGTGTTGTTGCAGGAAGTCCCGACGCAGAATACTTTTGCTGTAGTACAGGGCAGAGCCATATAATAGTAATACGATGGCTCTGGAACAGGGGTGCACATAACTGGTACGCAGATTATGTGCGTAATCTGAAATGCGTACCGTCACTTGTGTCACAAAGCGCATTTGCGTACCGACGTACTTGTGAAGCTTTTCCAGAAGGCGGTTAGATCACCGGACGACAGAGTCGGTCTCCGTGTGCACAGACAGGCTGCTGTTAACGTCGGTCTGTACAACGGAACTGTGCCAAAACTACGCCAACCGGCTGCGGAGGGAGACTCCCCCCTTCACTGGATAACTGCGCTAAAACAGCTGATCACAACGTTCACACTCCGTGGTCACGAAGTACTCCACTAGCCCCTCTGTTGACTTTCCTGAAGTACTCCCCCGTTGATAGAAATCAACACGTAATGAATTAAGACCCCCACGGTTTGATGATTGATAGGTGTGTGACATTTTGACATGCAGAAAAATGTTATAATAAACATAGATACTGTATGTTAAATTGATATATCCGCCTTTCATTTATCTTTCCATTCCCACAACAATATACATAAATAAATGGCATATTTTGGACATAGTTCGAATGGTGATTAATCATGATTAATTAATTTTTAAGCTGTGATTAATCTGATTAAAAAATGTAATCGTTTGACAGCCCTAATATTTATACATGTTAGAGAATATTTCTTCTCTCTTCCTAAGTGTCAAATAATAATTCTTCCTTACTCCTAAGATATTTAACCTTAATTGCCTGCTGATGTTTACGACCAAACCGTGGCTCTGTTATCTCTCTTAAGGAATGGGAGGCTCTAGCTATCTTGATAAACCAGTTCAACTCTCGGTCACAAAATGGTGTACGGCTGTGGGAACGCTGGCTTTCTAAGCTCCACAGATGTTTACCCCTCCCCCAATATGCTCATTACTCTCTGTAAACTAGTTAAAGGGTCTACCAAGATGCGAGGCTGATCAGAATTGACATGACAACCCACTCGTGCAGTCAGAACCTTTTGCTGCTGTGACTTGTGATATGAGTTCTCCGGGCGTTGACTTGTAATAAACTATCAGTGTTTGACATCAAAGCTCCAACTCTCCTTGTGTCTCTCTGAGTCCTGACTCTCCATTGCTGCAGAAGTTTCCCTTACAATACAAATGAACAACCTTTATTGTCAAAAAACAAATAACAAGTATTGTATTGTATTGTATTGTATAGTAGTGTTTATTTTAGTGTTGTTTTATGCTTATCCACATTTTGATTTCAGAGCACAGGACAGGAGAATGCTGGGCACATCATAAAGCTCGACAGTGAAGCTGGCAATGCTGAACAAAACCATCTAGTTATAATATTTATTCAGCTGAAAAAGTCAAAGCTCTACGAAAATGTAATGAGTGCACATGGTTGGTATTTAACAACAAGGGGTGTTATAGTCTGTGTTGTAGTGTGTGATATTGGTATTTATGGAAACATGTACACCTTTCCTTCAAGTACTATATGTTTTAGTTACTTGTTGGGTACTTAACATGAATAATCAGTTTCTATCCTTTTACTCCATCACATTTCAAAAATAAATAGGCTATTGTTATTTTAACTCCACCACAGGAATCCACAACAAGTCCTCCAACTCATACGACCAAATGGGTCGATTGTTTAAGCCCTTATTACGACCAAATATGTCGTTTGTTCAAGCGCTTAATACGACCTATAATTACGTTTTAAAATTGTCGGCCTCTAGTGCTCCCGTTCAATGCAAACGTTACAGAGGGTTGTTTATTCACAAATATCCCTCTCTGTAAAATCCTAAATTGTATGATAGTTTGGCCATTAAAACGCTTTATGATTAGATTTCTAGCGAGAAGTATATATTGTACTTTTAGAATCCACGTCCAGTCGATATGTAGGATCTATAGTTTGATAGATATTACGAAGATGATTTGAGGTTTCGTCAGGAGAACGTGTATATGCGGCAGCCTCCATGTAAAGTTACGGGTTGAAAACAGTATTTCCGGTCTCGCCGTTTTCATAATAAAACCAATGATCAAATGATTTAACAGTGATATCTGCACTACTCATCCACTAAAAAACATCAGTTTATCCTAGTTAATTATACGACATTAATTGGTTTAAATTATGTACAATGCTTTTGTGTTTTTCCCATAGGTTTTTCTCTTTCGATTCTGAGAGACACATTTCTGTTTTCAGAGGTTTTGAGGCTAAAATCACGTCGCAATGCACGTCGGGATATGGTGTTTATGTGATATGAAATCGGAAAACATTAAAAAATAATAATAATACTTTATTCCGAGTGTTATTGCTTTTATCTTTGAAAGTCATCACATAACGGCATTGCAATACACGGTTCGGCTGCATTAAATATTACATATCTGCCCTAGATATGTATTTATAGAGCCCTGATCAGAAGACCTTTTGACAAACTGGAAGAGATGCCGCCAACACTGAATACGTGACGTGGACCATAAATATATCAACAATTAAACAACATCTTCCATTTCTTTTCACACAATACGTCTCCTTGCAGTATCAACACTAATTCGGCTGACTTTTATATTTGATCCAATTAGTAGATAGGCTGTGTTTACACCATAACGGTGCACAGCTGATAGAAAGGGACTTTTTTTTGTAGTTTTTAAAGATATTACTGATTTTCTGAACTACCTTTCCAACTCCTCATGCAGTTGACTGTTACAGGTATATACAAGTTCATGGTACAATGCATAAGCTTCATATCGAGAGACTGAAACTGTATTTTCCTTTAACGTTCTGTTTTAATTTCACAATAAAGTTTATAGTCATATTATGTACGATATTGTTATGTTTTATTAGCTAGACCACTGGTCTAAACCGCACCTCCTAGTGGTTAAAGCACGTTATTGAATTTAGTTGTTGAATAAGTTATATTTGATGAAAACATTTAAATATTAAGAGTAGCCTACATACAAAATAGGGGTCAATGATAGAAATATAGAAAGGAAAATATCAAGAAGATACTGTAGTGATCTCTACAATTCAGTTTAGTGCAGGACGTCCAAAGATATTAACAGGAGGATGTGCAAAACAGACAAATTGATAAGGCTGAATTTTACTCAGGTGAAACTAAAGTCTGATTTAAGGGTTGTTTATATTTCACATCATTAATCAGAATCTGCAAAGTAACAAAAATAAATGTAGTAGAGTAAAAATACTAGGTTAACCTCTGTATTGTAGTGGAGTAGAACAAAGTAGTACATGCTGCTGTAACAAAAACATTTCCCAACTTGGGATCAATAAAGTATCTTATCTTAAGATGATCTATGGCTCCTGCCATATTTGCTAAATGTGCATCTGAACCTTGACAAGTGCATGTTTCAGGCTTATCAATTAACAACAGGAGGGGTCACAGACATAAGACCAGCTGTTAAATAAAGCTCTTCTGACCTTAGCTGTCATGTGGTATTAATGCTGCCCATTATGGACACAAGCAATTTTCACCCATGTATTAATTATATGTTTTAAATTTGATAACACCAATGTGTTTCGTATCCCCTAAAACTCCAGGGATGTATACAGTTTAATACTGGCAACTTCTAATTGTGGGAAATACGAAAACGTCTTTTAAAACTACATTTCCCGGTAGAGACGTGCCATAGAACATGTTGCGAAACACACAATAGCCAGCAAGTGTAATTCTGGGGGGGAGGGCCGGGCTGCGTCTATCGTTATTCCAACCCAGTTTAGATTTAACCACGCCCACTTCCGCATTACGCAAGAACTTAGCTCTACGCGATAGCGTCATAGACTTCTTCTTCTGCAGTTATAGCGGTCGCGGTAGAGCAGGATGAGCAGGATATTGAATAGTTGTTTTTTGTCTTTCCAAAGGATTTGTTGACTGAAAGTAAACGATCCTGTAGTCAAAGCCATATCGAAGAGTCCTGAGATTGTATTACTGGTGTTTTATCATCTATAAATAGCCTGTGTGTATTCTCAAATGTCGTTTTCAGGACAAACAAAAGACGTTTTAAATATCTTATCAGCTGGTGTAAGTGCAGAATATTGAATAAATACATGTGTGAGTACACATAAGTGTGTGTTTATATGTTTATAAATGAATACATGTGTGTGTATATATATATATATATAAAACAGTATCATTAAATAATGCTGTGTGCATATAAATGAATGAATACATCTGTGTATATTTATGAATAAATACATGTGTGAGTACATATATAAGTGTGTGTGTATATGAATAAATGTATATAAATATATATATATAAAATAGTATCATTAAATAATGCTGTCAGATAAATGAAGTACACAGTAATAGTCAAGGTTATATTCAATATTCTGCACTTACACCAGCTGATAAGATATTTAAAACGTCTTTTGTTTGTCCTGAAAACGACATTTGAGAAAACACACAGGCTATTTATAGATGATAAAACACCAGTAATACAATCTCAGGACTCTTCGATATGGCTTTGATTACAGGATCGTTTACTTTCAGTCAACAAATCCTTTGGAAAGACAAAAAACAACTATTCAATATCCTGCTCATCCTGCTCTACCGCGACCGCTATAACTGCCGAAGAAGAAGTCTATGACGCTATCGCGTAGAGCTACGTTCTTGCGTAATGCGGAAGTGGGCGTGGTTAAATCTAAACTGGGTTGGAATAACGATAGACGCGGCCGGGCTGGACCCGTCCAAGTCCAGTTTTGGATAGTCTGGCGTGGTTCCATTCCATTTCAAAGAGCTGTTTGACAGCGTAACCTTGTCGCACTGCCACTCCAATATCCAATCACAGAGCTTGAGGGCTAATCACGGGGTTTGTAAAGCAAGGCGGATGTTGTAGTCCCAAACGATAGCTGGGGATTCTGGGTAGTGTAGTGTCTTCGGAAACTCTGTAGTGTCTAAACTCCGAAAAAACAATTTGTTTCTCCGAATCGAAGGTTAAAAACACAAAAGCATTGTACACAATTTAAACCAATCAATATTGTGTAATTAACAAGGATAAACTGATGATTTTTAGTGGAGGAGTAATGGAGATATCACTGCGTAATCATTTGACAGTGTGGGGAATACTTCCGGTTTTATTATGAAAACTTCGAGACCGGAAATACTGTTTTCACCCACGCTAACTTTACATGGAAGCTGCCCCATATACAGTACACGTTCTCCTGGCGAGACCTCAAATCATCTTCGTATATCTATCAAACTGTAGATCCTACACATCCACTGGACATGGATTATAAAAGTACAATATACACTTCTCGCTAGAAATCTAATAAAAAAGCATTTTAATGGCCAAACTATTCCACAATTTAGGATTTTCCAGAGAGGGTTATTTGTGAATAAACGACCCTCCAGAGCGTTTGCAATCGACAGGAGCATGTTGTTTCTTACACGACCACTAGAGGTGCTACACTTTAAAACGTGACTCTGGGTCGTATTTAGCTGCTGAACAATCGACCTATATGGTCGTTTTTTGTAGGAGGACAGGCTGGAAATCCATCATCAGCTTTACTTTTTAGATAAAGATTGAACTCACAATTGATCATAACTCAAAATACATATATTTTTACAAGTTATTTCATGTACGACCCACACAAGTATCATGCTAAATGAAGCTCTGTTGCTTGGATATCACTAGATCCTGTTACAGCGTAATATAAAAGTACATAACGATTGATGTGTAACTTAGCATAATTACTAGCTAGCTGCTAACTGCCGCAGCCACCTCGTTAATATCAAATCCATGATAACAATCCAGTACCATGCTGTCATGAATGTGCGGTGCTGTTATGTGTACAAATTGACTTAAGTGCTTAATGTGAACGAGCCTTTTGGGGGGCGTGGTTAAAGTTGCGCATGCTCTATGAGCGCACATACGGGTACTTCTCAGGCATGCCGGGTAATCTGTAACGTTTCACTCTTTCAAAAGTTAGGCCATTTTATCTTCATGCGCCAATGAGCAGCTCTCATAGGAATGAATGAGGCCCCGCCTCCCACGCTGTATCCAGTTCTTATTATACATCCATTTATATTACTACCAAAAGTCACGTGACTCCCTCACGTGACTTTTGGCACTAATATTCCGCCGTGTCTGGCTCATACACACTCACACATGCTCCACGGCAGCAGGGGGCGCTACTGAGTCCATTGGGAAGGCGGGAGGTTGAGCAGAGCATGGAACAGCCCTTGCCAGTCTGATGACAGCAGTGTTTCTAGCGATCCAGCGATCTGCGTCTGTGTTATAGTGATAATAAACAAGGTGAATTTAGCGATCACAACGAAAACAGCCAAGACACATATTGAGCCCAGAAAATGAATGTCGTTAGGGCTGTACTGTACATATCATAAGCCGTTGTCTAAAATGGACAACATTGTAACTAAGGAGATTTAAACCATACAGCGATTCTGCACTCGGTCAATCGGCTGCTCTTCATTTTCTTTCCTGCTATATTCAATGAGTGATAGACATTTTTACCACAAGTTCTTAATAAAACGGACACTGTTGGACTACTAGTTGACTGCTACCAGAAATAAGAAGAAATACTTTACTGTGTACTTTGAGTAACCCTCTGTCAGACTCCCCTCCATAGTAGCCTACATGCATGTTTTCTGCTATCTTTAATGAATGATAAAAATAAAATGTTACAATTAGTTCCTAATGAAATTGATACTGTTTGACTTTGTATTAGTTAGCCTACTACTTACAATACATTGATGTACTTGTACTGTGTATTTGAGAAATGCTCTGTCAAAGTCCCCTGCTGAGAACAACATCAAGCCACTTCTGCTAAGTTTGATGAGGGAATTATTTTTGTTGCCATTAATTCTTCGTGAGATTGATCCTGTTGGATTCAGTACTAGTGAAACTACCCCCACAAGTACTATGCAGTACTTATTGTGTACTTTTCCAGTAATCCTCAATGTCCCCTCCTGAGAACAAGAATGCATGTTTTTCTTTTAATAAGCATTAAAAAACATTTCTTCATGAGACTGATATTGTTGGACGGAGTATTTTAAGAGGATGGGAGACTTGATATCAGCAATACTTCCAGTCAGTACTCCGGCAGCAGCGTTTTACCCCTTGGAAAGTCTTTAGAGTCTGGCCTGGATAGCTGGTCACAATATCCTTCAGCACACTGACACACTCTGTCACATGGTTGCCCTCTTATGATGCTGCTGTCTTTTAATATATGACTATTCCTTTGCCGCTAGTTCGTACCTCGCAGATTCTTCAGCCTCATCCTTCCATCAGTCCCAGTCAACGCCTCCAGCACACTTGCAGTGTCTGACTCCTATGGTATTGTCCTGATGCTGTAAGGGTGATGCTCCATGATCACAACATGACCCCTCTAGAGTCTGAGTGCCAAGGACCTCATATTATGTCTGCATTAATGTTACATCACCCATTATAACACTTTTCTTTCCTTTGTTCTCTTCTCTTAACTGAATAGTCTTGTCTTTAAGTATAACCCAATGTAAAGTCCTTTTCCTGCACCATTTTAAGGCTTCAAAACAGGCATTTTTACTCTACTGTATGTGTTTGGAGAAATGACACAATCAATGGCCCAGAATTGTACTTTATAAACTCTGAATCTTGTGGTGCTTGAAAAAATACACGTTGGCTAAGCCGGCCAGGTTATATATATATATATATATATATATATACAATGCCTTTTTTGGAGCCCTTTTTTGCAATATTTATTAAAATGTCACTAGTTATTTAAACAAAGCCATTGAAGCCCATGGAGTGTTTTCAAATTCAAGTTAAGGCACTATCGGTGTAAAACATTACAAATACTCTTCATTTGCAGTATTTTAAAAGTGTTCAGAAAGACTGCATCAATCATATGCTATATATATCTATCTATATATATATAGATAGATATATATATATATAATATCAATATTGTTATTAACTTCAACCAAAGTCAATTTAAATAGCGGGCAAAAGTGGGTTAATTGCCATGGAAGTGGTGTTTAATATAGTTTACGTTCAATTTTAACTATTTTAGGCAGAAAAACGTACAGTTGCAAGAAAAATGTGAACCCTTTGGAAGGACCTGGATTTCTGCATAAGTTGGTCATAAAAGGTGTTCTGATCTTCATCTAAGTCACAACAATAGACACACACAGTCTGCTTAAACTAATACCACACAAACAATGATATGTGTTCATGTTTGTATTGAACACACCATGTAAACATTCACAGTGCAGGGTGGAACAACAAGTATGTGAACCCTTCGGCTAAAGACTTCTTCAAGAGCTACTTGGAGTCAGGAGTCAGGAGTGAGCCAGCCTGGAGTCCAACCAATGAGACGAGATTGGAGGTGTTGGTTGAAGCTGCCCTGCCTTATAAAAAATACACAGCAGTTTTGAATGTGCTATTCTTAAGAAGCATTGCCAGGTGTGAGCCATGCCTCGCTCAGAAGAGCTGTCAGAAGACCTACCATTAAGAACTGTTGACTTGCATAAAGCTGGAAAGGGTTCCAGAAGTATCTCTAAAGCCTTGATGGTCATCAGTCCACGGTAAGACAAGTTGTCTATACATGGAGACAAGTCAGCACTGTTGCTACTCTCCCTAGGAGAGGCCGTCCTGTAAAGATGACTGCAAGAGCACAGCGCAGAATGCTCAACGAGGTGAAGAAGAGTCCTAGAGAGTCAGCAGAGACTTAAAGAAATCTCTGGCACATGCTAACATCTCTGTTGACGGATCTACGATACGTAAAACACTGAACAAGAATGGAGTTCATGGGAGGACACCACGGAGGAAGCCACTGCTGTCCAGAGAAAACATTGCTGCACGTTTGAAGTTTGCCAAAGAGCACCTGGATGTTCCACAGCACGACTGGCAACATATTCATATTTAAAAGACAGCAGCCCCATAAGAGGCCAACAAGAGCCACAAGGGTGTGTCACTTTGCTGAAGGATATTGTGACCAGCTATCCAGTTCAGACTCTAAAGACTTTCCATGGGGTACAAATGCTGCTGCCGGAGTACTGACTGGAAGTATTGCTGATATCAAGTCTCCCATCCTCTTAAAATACTCAACAACAATATAAGTCTCATGAGAAAGGTGTTTTAACGCTGATTCAAAATAGCAGAGAAACATGCATTATTGTACTCAGGAGGGGACATTGACAGATGAAAAAAAAAGTACACAGTAAGTACTTCATATTACTTGTGGAAGTAGTTTCACCAGTACTGAGTCCAACAGTGTCAATCTCACAAATAACTAATGGCAACAAATAATTGTTTCCCTCATCAAACTTAGCAGAAGTGGCTTGATGTTGTTCTCAGGAGGGGACTTTGACAGAGGATTAAAAAACACACACACAGTAGAAGTACTTCAATGTATTGTGATAGTAGATGTAAGAATACTGAGTCCAGCAGTCTCAATATCATTAAGAACTTATGGTAAAATTGTCTTTTTAATTAATGGTAACATTTTATTTGTATCATTCACCAAAGATAGCAGAAAACATGCATTACAGTATGTAGGCGATGGAGGGGACTCTGACAGAGGATTACTCACAAAGTACACAGTAAAAGTACTTCATTGTATTTCTGTTAGCAGTCAACTAGTACCGAGTCCAACAGTGTCAGTTGTATTAATATGTTTTAACTTGTATGCTACGGATAGCATCGTTAGCACATATGTAGCTTAGCTAAATAAAAAGACCAGTAAGCAGTGGCGAACCGTATCTATCACAACTGGACCTTCTGTAGACACACACACCCCCCGCCGCCCGACTCCCCCCCCACTCCGCGGCATTATAATGTCCGTCTTTTCACTGAATTGTCGTCTTGAAAAGGGTAATCACAACAATTTCGCAACAACTTCATCTTCACCTGTTGCACTTGTCATTTCAACGTTAAAAACAATAAAACGGAATGAGTTGCTTCGTCGCATTCAACTAGATCCTCTGCCTCGAGCCAGTTAACTAGCGGGCCTTCTAGAATACCCTGGAACCGAGGGGAACTCTGAAAGAACATTGGTTACAAATCAATAGATGATTGGTTGATCAAACTGTCAGTCCCAACGTACACTCTCATTCAGAGCAACGGCCAGGGCATTCGATCCAGGATGTAGAATACCTTGTTGAAGGATGTTCTACCAAGAGACCCAGAACAAGATCTGATTGGTTGCTTTCTTTTCAAACACAAAACCACTGAAATGCGTAGAGCATGGTCCGAGAAGGACAAACAAATCAGCGTAACACTGTCATATTACAGATCAACAACACGGATACCATTCTCATTTATTCATTTTATATACATTTTTTTACATTTTATTTATATAATTAAATCGATGTTTTGTTTGTTTTATCTGAGTGTTCCAGGGTATTCTCTGAATACCTTGAAGGCCCTGACGGTTCGCCACTGCCAGTAAGAAATAAAGTGCTTGAATTTCACTTACCGAAGAAACTGCATTCAGGGACGGTCTGTTTTAATCGCTGAGCCATCAGATAAGCCTGATATTTAAATGCTCCACCAGGCACCAACACAACAAACACATCAACACGTTCAAGTTGTGTTCCCCACATCAGCCTCGCAGCCTCGCCCCTGTAGCATCCTGGAGCTTACTGAGCTAACGGAGCTACTAGCAGAGAGACAGAAAGCTAGAAGCAGCACTCACTGCAGAGACCTGTCACTCAAGGTGACCACGCCATAATGTATGCAGAAACTTTAAGACCTAATATAACTAAAAGGGTTGTGTTATAAAACATTGCACCCCCCACACAGTTGTCATGAAGGGGGAATATAATGGTTTTTTAACCACGATGTAAACATGTTTATTTCTGCTGTAAAGTTGGGCATTTTAACATGTGGTTCTATGGAAATGGCACCCTTCCGCAGACTGCTCCTACTGGCCACTAGATGAACTGCAGTTTGAGGCACTTCCTTGTTGGCCTCCCGGCTCTGCCCAAGAGTTTGCCGCTTGGGTTGCAACTTACACGTTGTTCTCATTATGTCCAAAAACATTAGTATTAGTGTTTAAAAGTTCATATATCAGTAAAAAGAGGCAGTGTAATTCTGAAGACATTCCCCTCTGTTAGGGGAATGTTGTTTTTTACAGGCAGTGTCAGCCTAGCAGGGACGCTGCAGAGCATCACCTCCACCATTAGAGGAGGAGCTGCCAAACTGTTGTCAGATGAGCGTCTTGGGATGGAGCTCCCTGTTTGTCTTGAAACCGTTTTTATGATAGGAGAGCTGCAGGCGCTCATCAAACCCACACTCCCCCAAAACCAGGTGGAACACACGTTCATTAGCGCCCTTTAATGAGGAGCAGATGCAACAATGCAGCCTCTCCCTCTCACACTAACGGAGCGTCCACACTACAGCTTCAAAAAAAGCTTGGAGCTGGGCGTGTCTGTAGCTTGGGGTGTAGCTTAATTCAAGCAACGCGACCAACACCCAATCACATGAATCTCACGCCCCCGACATACAAAGCAAAAAACCCCAGGGATTTGATGGGAGCAATATATATATAAACTCCCCAAACAGGCGAAAACCTACCAGTTTCCCCCACTGTCTCTGCCACCTCCCTCCATGCCTGGTTCCTCCGGTTTGTATCCCAGTAGGTGAAGAGGGTCTGGTCATACAAAACCGGGTGATTTGCTACAGCGATAATTAGTTTCTCCTCCAACTTTTTTTGAAATATAGAAATGAACGGCGGGATATCTCTCCCAGCTTAGACGTGGTTTGATTGGCTACGGCTTGAGCTGTCAGATTTTCCGAAACGGGATTTGATTGGCTGGCACTGGCTACTCCGGCGTCTCCGGCATCAGAAGTTGAACATTGTTCAACTTCTGACGCCGGAGACGGACCGCTATGCTACCCACAATTCAGTTCGGCGAAAAAGCGAGGCAACGTGACGTCACCCCATTCAAAGTGAATGGGCAGATTGAAGCTGTCGACGCTGTCGACGCTGTAGACGCTGTAGTATGGACGGCCGTAAGATGACATTAGTTGCATTGAACTGATCTTTTTAATAAGTTGTCCTTACAATGTAGTGAGAAACACAGACTTGAGCTTCACTGAGGATCTTTGTCATTCTGACATGGAGGCAAACTGCAGTTATTACACTTCAAGTTTTGAAATATGTGTCGGTTGTTAATATAAAACCCACACTGCTCAAACTTCCTTACTTTTCCTAAAATTTGTATATTTATTTATTTATTTTGGGGCGTGGGGAATGAAGAGAAAAACATATATGAACATTTTATGAGCATGGGATTTTCACCCCTCATATACAGTGGCGTTTCTATATGTACAAAAGTGGTGGGGCACAACAAACTTAGATGTCTATATACAAGCTTCTGCAGAGAGGTTCATGGCTGGTGAGGCTCTGGCACTGACTCTTCAGGTTTACAAATATTATATTTTGACCTAAATCAAAATATAATATTATTTTCAAAAGCTTTTTTTGTCTGATGCTTCAATTAATTTTAAACAGACAGTTCAACAGAAGGATACCCAAAAAATGTAATTTTATCATTTAAATATTGAATTGTTCTCTCTTAGTAAGATGTCATTTTCAATAAAATTGCCGTCTTGAAGATTAAGTCAACTTGCCTATCTTTCTGGACAGAAATCTCTATTACTTTTTTGTAAAAGTCCTCCTTATCTTCTTGCAGTTTCAAAAGTCTATCATAAATCTAATCTAATCAATAGATTTATGATTCGAAAATTATAAAAGTAGGGTAGACATGTGGATATTATCCGGCTGAACAAAACGTGCATTTATCTAACAGCTACGTTTCCCACAGACCTTATTTGGAGCTATTTTCTAAAATCCTATGGAGAAATCTCGTTGCTTTTAGGTCGAGGGAAGCCATGCGCAGCTTACTTCCTGGTTTTAGGACGCCTCACTGCAGCTCTCTCTTCTCCTCTTCACACACTACACTTTTCGCGGCACACGTACTTACAGCCAATCAGCTCTGAATGATGTGAGATGACGTATGGTGGGGATGGCAGCACTATGCCCCTAGGGTCATTATTTTGTTGCCACACACATTAAATAGGACAATACTCTGAGCATGCGCAGTGTAGTTTTTACAGTCACCGTTCACTTAGACAGTCAGAGGGAGGGGCAGGATCAGGTTTTGTCCCACATGGCTCTAAACAGCTCAATAGGCACACACTGTAGACACTAATTAGAAGAACACAGACTAAAACAGCAATGTACAGACGAATCAGATGATTAAACATGATCTTAAAATATATTTTATATATTTTTTAATAAATGTTTTGCATTTTTTTGTAATCATTATTTGTAATACTTTCTGCTGACACTAGGTGGGGCTGTGCGTCACCTAGTGTCAGCGGCCAATCTAAATAACGTTCAGATTTCCCCAAATGTTTAAATATTTATTTTAAGGTAAAACCGGTGATGAATTGTAGACTTATAATGGCAATAACTTTTTATTTACTACAACATAAAGGTGAGCTTGCATCTGGAATATGAAAATCAGTACTAATATATCAACCCGGTCTCACGGCATTTCTCGTTATAGTCACAACATGTAATCTATTGATTCGTGTTCATCAACACGATTTACCCCTTTTTTTCGTGTCACACAGAACGATTTTAAAAGCAATGTATTTCTATTGGTAGTATGTTTCGTGCCTGCAGCACGTCTTTTTGTCCGTTCGGGTCGTGGAAGACCGGAAGCTGTGGGGTTCATAAAAACATCTTCTTACTCAATATCAAGCCACGATTATTGCTTTTATTTTAAATCATATAATGTCGGACTTTTTTTGTCGTCTGTGAGGAAAAAAAATGGCTCAGAGCCTCAGCATACTTAAATCTGTATATTTAAAATCTTTTTTTCCTTCTAATTTGTTATTATTTTCAAAATAACACACTGTTATTTACTCAACAATAACACACAATTATCCTTGTTTTTATTTATTTGTTTAATTCCATAATCTCGGGCTTTTTTGGCATCCGTCAGGAACTGAATTTCAAAATAAAAATAACCGGAAACAGATGCAATGCATGCTGGGATTTGGTGTTTATGTGATGTGAAATCTGAAAACGTTTTTTAAAAATAAAATAATACTTTATCCCGAGTGTTCTTGCTTTTCTCTTTGAAAGTCATCACATAACGGCATTGTAATACACGGTTCGGCTGCATTACATATTACAGATCTGGCGTAGTTCTTTATGTATAGAGCCCAGGTGAGAAGACTTCTAGACAAACTGGAAGAAATGCCGGCGAAACTGAATATGTGACGTGGATCATAAATATATCAACAATTAAACAACATCTTACATTTCTCTTCACACAATGCGTCTCCTTGCAGTTTCAACACTAATTTGGCTGACTTTTACATTTGATCTAATTCATAGATGCATAGATAGACGGTGCACAGCTGATATAAAAGGACTGTAGTTTGTAAAGATATTACTGATTTTCTTTGAATATAAGAATGTAAATACTGAGTCTGAAATAGTATAGCAATATGCTGTAAAATGATGTGAAAGCATGAATAAAACTACACATATTCAGATGTTGTACATACACACTAATAATACAAAGTTATTATGGCTGTGTGTACCTTGTGTGCACCGCCTAGTGGTTAAAGCATGTTATTGAATGATTGTTTTTATGTGTGATATTTGATTACAAAAATATGAAGAGTGCATACTTTCATAGGGGGAAAGTAGAAGGTCTGTGATAGAAATATAGAATATGAAAAATCAAAAAGATACTATAAGTGATCTCTACAATAAAACAGTTTAGTGCAGGATGTACAAAGATGTTAATAGGAGGAGGTGCAAAACAGAAAAACGAATTAATCTTTATTTAAACATTACATAATACTTTAGATTAAGGTCTTCTTTTAAATAAGAAAAAAGCTTTGGGGGTATCAAAAGATAAATATTAAGCCTGACAAAGTACTTAACGTCTAATATATTGCTTTCCTGCAATGTTAACTATGTTGAATCACTTATTTTAACTGATATTATACACATGAATTATACTCTTATGTATGTAGATAGAATAAGAAATGTACAGAATATGACAGTTTAATGGTGGAGGTACACACATATTGATAGATGTCTTGTAATGCACTGTTGAGGAACCTGTGACCCAAGTTTTTCATTCATTGCATAACTACACCGTAGTTGTGTATGATATGTCAATAAACCTTTGAAAATCTTGAAAGGGATGTGCAAAATAGCCATAATATACAGTCTTTAATTAACTATTAGTAGAGAATAACGAGTAATGAATATACTTTATTACTTGTTTCCATGCATGTCAATTGCAGATACATGTTTAGTCTTCTCAAGCACCAACTATCAAATATCTCTCCTGATTGTTGGCACTTGACAATCACCTTACCTGAATTTTACTCAGGTGTAACTAAAGTCTGATTTAAGGGTTGTTTATATTTCACATCATTAATCAGCATCTGCAAAGTAACTCAAATAAATGCAGTGAAGTAAAAATACCAGGTTAACCTCTGAATTGTAGTGGAGTAGAATTACAAAGTAACAATGAGCTGTCATGTGGGTATATATTAATGCTGCGCATTATGGACACAAGCGATTCTCACCAATTTATTAATTATATGTTTTACATTTGATAACACCAATGTGTTTAATAATGGCAACTTCTAATTGTGGGAAAAACTAAAAAGTTCAGTAGAGACGTCCCATAGAACATTTTGCGAAACACAATAGCCAGCATGTGTAGTTCTGGAGGGGTGTTCGATTCCAGTTTTGGATAGTCAGGCGTGGTTTCGTTCCATTTCACACAGCTGTTTGACGCTCTGCGTAACCTTGGCGCACTGCCACTCCAACATCCAATCCCAAAGTTTGAAGATTAATCACGGGGACAGTAGTCCTAAACGATAGATGGGGATTATGGGTAGTGTAGTGTCTTCGGCCATTCTAAATTCAGAAATGTTTTTTGGATTTGATATGGCATTAACACCATATCCCTACATGCATTGTGGCTAAAACAATCAGCGAGCTTAAACCATAGCTGAGGATCTTGGGTAATCAGTTCAGTGGCTGGGTTTCTCCATCTGTTTTCGGTTATTTTTATTTTGAAATTCAGTTCCTGACGGACGCCAAAAAAGCCCGAGATTATGGAATTAAACAAATAAATTAAAAAAAGCATAATTGTGTGTTATTGTTGAGTAAATAACAGTGTGTCATTTTGAAAAGAATAACAAATTAAAAGGAAACAAATATTTAAAAAATACATATTTCAGTATCCTGAGGCTCTGAGCCCCATTTATTTTCCTGACAGACGGCAACAAAAGTCCGACATTATACGATTTAAATGATGAACATATCACAAACTTTAATACACGCAGAACTACTATTTAGAGACTAGCGTGTGTGTGTGTGTGTGTGTGTGTGTGTGTGTGTGTGTGTGTAAGGTATGGCATTTCAGACAGAGATATCATATAAAACAGGGTGAGTGGTCTGTGGTTCCTCAGTGGGGGGGGTGCAGACCGGGAGTTGGGAGTCCCGCAGCTCCGCTGGGCGTCTGCTCTTCAGTCCCCGGTCTGATAAGCTGCATCCCTCTGCCCCCCCCCCGGTACATCCTCCCCCTGTTGGGCCCCACCTTGATGAACCATGGGGCAGCTATACTTCTTATCAGCATCCACACACACCTGTACTGCTGCTACAATAGGGGGCCATAGAGGTGTGTCTGTTTGGTGGTATGGGGGAGGGCAAAACAGATGCACAGAGAGAGGAACTACAAGGTGGTCTCTTACTGTATTTTTGAACCCTTGGATTTTTGAAGGAGTTCATCATTTCCGCACAAAGAACAGGCCTGACAGTTTTTGTTCGTCAAGTCGGCCTCTGGCTGATCTGCTGTTGAACTGAACAGCCCTCCACCAATCTCTGGGCCCATCTTCTTCTCTGCTTGCTTGTTCTGCAGCTGGTTGTGAGCTCAGAAACAGGAGAGGGAAACAGAACACAATTTCTGAGCTGATAGTTGAATGCTATGATGCATTTCATGAACTTAAACAAGCATATAGTTGTCGCTGTCTATTAGGTCTGTCAGACTTCAGCTGTAATGGTCTGTAAAAGCACTCAGGAAGTTAAGTTGATCTATTTAGGTGGGCTGCTAAATGCCTCTTTGCATATCAAGTCTGAACGTGCAAACACAAGCAGTTGTGAGTATCTGCGTGGCTGGCTACACACTTTGGTGTGTGTTTTCTATAATTGTGTAAGCCAATGAGGAACTGATACGCCTTATGGAGCCCGCCGGCAGACACTTAAAGATGTCTGCATTGATAATGAGCAGGGAGTTTAGTAAAGCCAAACCATCCTGAAAATAGTTTGACCTGATCACTGCGGATGAATCCTGCTCAGGTGATGTTATCAGCAAACCATTTATTGTCATAACCTCCTCAGAACAATGTCGCTGCAGTGTCGTCCTCCAATGGTGGCTGAGGAGGAATGCTCTTCCTTCATGTTTAATGTAACTTTCCATATTGGGAGAAGAACTCTAAACATGTGAGTGTCTGTCGAGCTCTGGTTGTATGAGATCAAAGCAAGGGATAGCCGATGTTGAAGTGGGCGTATCTAACTACTGTGGCAGGGGTCAGCAGCTTAAAAGCTATGATCACAGTGTTCATTGAAAAGAATCCTCCATGGCGACACTCAACTGTGGCCTTGAGAGAAACTGGCTGCAGCACATAGGTTAAAGGCTAATTGATTGCATGTTGTTAGAGTGCATGACTTGGGTCCCTGCCTGTGTAAGTGAACTAATTATATGCCCAAGGACATACCAAGTGCCTGGGAGAGTAAGTGTGCCGCGTCCCTCGCCCCCCACCCTCCTGTCTGTGTTTTTGAACTTGGAGATGAAGCCATCTGCACGCTCTCTGGAGACACCGGGCTCCCTTGTCTCTCCTTCATGTTCTGCTCCCACTGTAATGGGAAAATGGCTCTGTCTTTCCGCTTTAGTCGGGATTGGCAGCGTTGATAAGAATTGCAGGGACAATTAGAGGCAGGAGTTTATATTGAGAGGCTTTCAAACAACGCTGGGCTGTCATTGGTGGCTGGTACCCCTTGGGACCTATGCACTGAACATGACTCCATCTCAGTGAGAGAACACCGCTGCTCAGGTCAAGTCCAGTGTGTGGGTGCAGCAACAACCTCTGAGTCTTGTCATTGCATTGATCTTAACAGCAGACACCCTCAGTATGTAATCAGACAAGAGGCTGGTTTCTTTCCCTTTTCTTCCTTTCCATGTATTCTCTTTTTTCCATGTATTCTCTTTTTGTTCATGTATTCTCTGGTGGCTGCACACGATAAAGACAACAACAAGCTCTCTTATCCACCAAGTCTGGATGTGTATGAGGAGCCTGTCTGCCCAGCACAGATTCACCTTACCTTTCTCCTTCTCGCAGAGATGGCCCCGATTTGGGAAAATACCTTGCTGTGCTGTAGTCCCTCAACTAATGACTGTTAAAGGTCTGATATGACTGGGTGGCATCAAGCAGCGAGGGGCTGGGACTGGCAGGCAGAAGTATGAAGGTGTGGAAGGGCCTGGGGCATTGTTTATGAGCTAAGTAAAGTGGACCATCACAGAGGGAGTCAAGCAAAGGCCACATAAGTGATGGAAGGAACGATTAGAGGAGAGTGAGAGGGGGGAGGAAAGAGCAACATTCCTGCATCAATCCGCCCTCTCAGTAACAGGACACTTGTCTCCGCAGGAGGGGCGTCACATGAGAAAAGCCCAGAGCATGTTAGCAGCCCTGCTACATCTTCTTCGGGGGTTCCTGATCAGTCTGGAAGTGCTCAGTTCACATTTGGCACGTGTGTAGAGTTTTTAATCTGTTTCCTGTCTGAGCGAGGCTCATTCAAACAGCACAGGACAGACTATCTATCCCTGAGCTATTCATCATGGTCTGCCTCTCTCCCGACTCTCAGGGCCACGTCTCCAACTTCCTCATGTATCTGGGGTCAAACATGCATCAAGACGAACCCATTAGCTGCCAGGTTTTTCCTGAGCTCAGATCAAATCTGTGATAATAGCAACGCTAGCTGAGTCAGTGGAGCTACATTCACAGCACACTGCTAATTGGCCATACATGAGCCCATCTGGTTTGATTTGCTGTTCCGTGAGGCAGCAGGGTAGCAGCCCCCCAGCTCAGCTCCTCTAGCTCAGCCCACGGCCCCACTAACACGAGACCACCTAAGCTGAACTCATAACTTGAAACCTAAACTATACCTCTATACACCGAAACATAAAGAGCTAGGTTCGGCTTATTCAAAAGCCGCCCTTAATTAGTGCATTATAGATAAACCCTTGGCTAAGGCCTTCTTTTGAGAAGAAGTATGCAACATTCATGCCTGAACAAATATAATAATGAAGTAAAAACGTTATACAAAGCCAGAAGAAAATACAAGTGGAGTTGCTGCACTGTCCAGCAGTGCAGCATGATGGGAAGGGATGACAGGGTAGTGGATCAGTGGTTCAGTCAGGGGCTGACGTTTGGCTTGTAGGTGAACATTCAGGGTGGAGGCTGATGTGAGTTGTGGGGTAAAATATGATGGGCTGTCTCAGAGACATATAGAGAACAAGTTAAAACATTTTTGCAATGAATAGTTACTGAGATCAATTAAAAGGCCATGTAACTCAGGTGTGTTGTATATCTAGTGTTACAGGTGTCACAAACGAGCTGAGAACCCAAATGCAACACACGGGAAACCAGGGATAGTCAGTAACCAGCTTTATTGTAGGCAAAGGGCTGGTCGGGGACAGGCGAGGGTTCCAGGAGTAAGCAAGACGGGAGACGCAGGCACAGAACGGGTCAGGGAGCAGACAAGGCAGAATGATCCAGGGACAGGCAGGGTCGAAACCGGCAGAGCAATCTGGAAGGTAACGCGGGAAAGACTGGCATGCTGCAAAGTACCATCTGGCACTGAGGTGAGAGTGCAGTGGGCCGATACACTAATGGAGCTGATGGGTGTGACAGAGCGAGAGAGAGAAACGGGGTGGACTACCAGGTGACTAAGGAATGCTAATGCAGCAAATAGGTGAGTGAGGAAGCAGACTGTGGCAACAGGTGAACTCAGTGGACATCAGTACCCTCCCACCTGCTCACAGTGGACTTCACCACTCTTCATAAATGTCCATTGTGTTGACGGTCTAACAATGCGTCCAACGCAGACTGCCTTAGTATATTAGAGTGTATACAGGGTCGTGTCTCTGTCCAAAGGGTTAATATGATGAAGTTCACTATGATTGTAGCTCTGGTTTGATCTCCACTAAACGCTGGTTAGCTGAATCTCCTGTGCTCAGCAGCCAGCTGCTAACTCAGTGTTATGTTTGGTATTAGCGCTTCTGCACTAAAATTAGCCAGGTATATGTTACATACCTTTAATACACATACAACACATCTCTATGTCCAAAATCACTCCCTCCATTCCTCATACCTAGTGCCCTACATTTCCCACCATCATTGTAATGGTCTTATTTAAATTATTTGTTTAAAAAACATATGCTATTTAACTTTAATTAACATAAATCCACCCACATCCCATTGTCACTCGAGAGGTTTTTACATGTTTGAAGTTTCAAGGACTCAATATTCCACATGCAGGCCCCACATGTACTGTGACACTGAACAGCACCGTTGTCACACTTGTGCTCGTCTTTTGACAAATTAAAATATTTCTACCTATATCCTATGGAACAAATGTACGTTCATTTTTGATAATTCATTGTTCATACAATTTGATAGTAACATAAATGGTGCTTCACTATTTAGTGGTCTTGCAAAAAAGAGTGTGATTCTTGTCTGAAATCTCAATGCACTGTTCTTTGTTGTAAAATACATGAATACAACTCTTATGGTTGTAGTTGTCATGAGCCAGGGACCAACAGATCGAGAAGGTTCTGTTGACCTCTGAAAGATGCCATTGTTACTCTATTTGTTTGGTTCATACATTGATGTACTTTAATGCTTAAAGATGCCTAAGTGCTACTGAGATGTTGGTTTAGACATGTGGTAAAGTATTCACTCACAGGGTGTGTTAAGCTGGGATGGGTAGAATGCAACAATTACTGAAATTGTCCAATAATACATTCTACCCTTACCATCTAAAAAAACAACAATGAAGTTAGATTCCCAAAGGCACAAACCCTATTAACATTTGCTTAGCTTGAACTCAAATAATGGTACATTTGACTGGTTCCACTCTGTGGGGTCCAGACCTGTTGGCACCACTTCCCCACCTTTAGCCTCAGATCAAGCCCTGCACATCCTGCAGCCTCTGTTTGCACAGCTTGCAGCCCAATGCTCATACTAATACAACACACAACACCTCAGAGCAGAACAAACCAGTGCAACCTGTCATACTGTGAAGTGGCTGCAGCTGGATCATCAGATAGTCATCTGTGGTGCTCAGGGCTGGCTTTTGAGAAACGTTAAAGTCTGGATTAAATAACTTATGTTCGTACATTTAACTGACTGGGTGTCAATGCTGGATTCTTCTGATACACATTGTGTTTCTGATTAGCACTCCAGAGTGCTTTTAACAAGCATGGCCACACTGACTTGGTGATGCTCCTTTTATTCACCTGCTCCCGCCAGTCTCTGTGCATTGTGCTCAGATATGCTATGCTGCACAAGTGTCCAGCCTAAGGTTTTCTGTGTGATGATAAGACTTTTTCATTTCAAAGGAGTATGATAAATACGTATCCAAATTGAAAAAGGACCTGAAACTATACCCAAACACAAGTACACTCACGTAAATGTTCAGACTCTATTTATCTATGAATTTGGATTATACAGTTCTGACATAAACCAAACAAATAAACACGTTTCGAATACATAATCAGGTCAATAGACTAATCATCAATAAATCAAAAATGTATTTCAAATTCATAACATTAGGATTATGTATTCAATATATATAATAAACGATTGTTATTTTAGATGCTTAGAAAACGGGTATTTAAAATAAATAAATCCTTTATGTTTGAAATTCATTGGGGAAAGTGGGGTATCTAGCAACTGTGCACATTTGTTGTCATGTGACCTTTAATTCAGGAAGCACTCATCATTTCTATTTGGCTGTGGTGGAGGGAAGCACATGGTAAAGTGGTAAATGTGTGTGCAAGAGATCACATGATTTGGTAGGTCAGCTAAGGTTAACTGGTGTAGCTACAGTATATACAGCAGTGTGCAAACTATACCACGGGGTGGGGGGGATTCTGATCCGTGCATTAATAGCAACAGCACAGACATAGGCCTATTATAAAGAGAAAATCTGTTGCACACGGGGTGGTGCCACAGGTCTACATTTACATGACACGTCCCGATGGATCATGTTCATGTCAACAGATTTCCCGAGCATGTATGGAATACGCAAACTTCAATCAACTTGATAATAAATAATCCACGGACCACCGATGAAACGTTTGACTGTTTAATTAAATCAATTTAAAATGACTCAAAAACAGGCTACATTGTTTCACATGGGCTATAGCCTATTATGGCTGTAGCCTACACAGAGCCGAACACACGCGATAAGAGCAGCCAGCGGCACCAACCATGAACAATATTAATAATACAGCTATAGCACAACACAACCCTCTCACTGCCTGGAGAGACGCGACGCCACACACACTACGGCTCGTCTTCTTGTGTCTCTTCAGCCCCCAAGTTAACGTTAGCTGTCAAGTTAGCACTAGCACTGACGTTAGCTCCCTCCTCTCTTGGTTCTGTTGTAGCAGCAGTCACAACGTATGTGCTACCACCAGCTACATTCGGTTGGTCTTCTTGATCAGGTTGTTTGGCCGTCTTTTTAAAGAAATTGCCCAAGGTACGTTGTTTTTTTCTTTTCGACATGTCAGCAGCAGCAACAATGCCTGGTAAACATGCAGTGCTAACTAAACGTGCTTGTGAGTGAGTGGGTAGTGGGTGGAGCTGCGGGCAGCGTGCACGGTGCAAGCAGGCGACAATTTTTTCATGAATCATAAACTCTAAATATAATTTTATTTCACTTATTTTACACCTTTGAAAAAAAAACCATGCCCAAATGTATTTGGTCATCATATCAGTATTTTAGAGAGCTCCCCCCAAATTTCACAAACCATGTTCCCAGGGGAGCTCATGTCACCACTAGGGGAGCTATAGCTCCCCCTACTCCTCTCCAGTTCGCACCCAGATATACAGTATCTTGATAGAAAGTCGTGAATACTAATGGCTAGCGCGAGTTGCTCATGCTAATCACGAGGCTGATATACATAATATTAATAATAGATTCATTTTGTTAGTGCTTTTACAGGTGCTCAAAGACGCTTTACAGATATAGTAAAAAGAAAAGAAAGGAACAACAAATAAATATATAGTTATAATAATAAAGTCAAATAATACAAAAACAATCACACATTAAAAGCCAGATTGAAGAGGTGAGTGTGTTGAAGGTGGTGAGGTCAGTGCCGTCTCTGATGGGTTATGGGAGTGAGTTCCAGAGGGAGGGGGCAGCGACGGAGAAGGCTCTGTCCCCCCAGGTCCGGTGATTGATGCAGGAGGGGATGGATAGGTGGTTGGCTTATGATGAGCGGAGGCTGCGGGAAGGGGTGTGGTGGTGCAGCAGGTCTGTGAGGTAGGGGGGGGGCGTGGTGGTGCAGCAGGTCTGTGAGGTAGGGGGGGCGTGGTGGTGCAGCAGGTCTGTGAGGTAGGGGGGGGTGTGGTGGTGCAGCAGGTCTGTGAGGTAGGGGGGGGGCGTGGTGGTGCAGCAGGTCTGTGAGGTAGGGGGGCCTGATTGTTAAGGGCTTTGTGAGTAATCAGGAGGACTTTGAAGTTGATTCTTTGACGGACGGGGAGCCAGTGGAGGTTCTGGAGGACGGGAGTGATGTGGTCTCGGGAGCGGGTGTGGGTGAGGAGGCGGGCAGCAGAGTTCTGGATATGTCGGAGTTTATTGAGGAGGTTGGATGGTATGCCGTGGCAGGGGTGCCCAACCAGTCGATCGCGAGATGTGTCTAAAAATAGAACAACAATATTCTGTTTTATCGTTAATGTCCTATAACATAATCTTCCTATGCCAGAATAATGCACTTGAACGCATCAACGCTTTGTTATTGGCCCGGCGTGACCCCATCTGTCGGGGCGTGGCTGGTGGGCAGTGGGCACTATTTCGCTGACGTTCTCCGTGTCAACAGGAGTGACAGTCCGCACACAAGACCGCAATTATGGCAGAAGCAAAAAAGCCTAAAATATATAATTTTCACTCCGAGTGGGAGGATGATTATTTTTGTATCTATTCCAATTCAAAGTCCATCTGTCTCATCTGCAATGCGAGCGTGGCTTTATCGAAGAAGGGTAAAGTAGCTCTCGGTTCAAAAAAGGTTGGGCACCCCTGCCGTAGAGCAGTATGCTTTTGCAGTAGTCGAGTCGTGAAGTGATGAATGCATGAATCAGGGTTTCAGCAGCAGAGGAGGAGAGTGATGGGCGGAGACGGGAAATGTTTTTGAGGTGGAAAAAGGCGGTCCTGGTGATGTGATTGATGTGGTGGTTGAATTTGAGCTGACTGTCGAAGATGACTCCGAGGTTGCGGATGTGAGGGGGGGGATAGAGTGTGGCTGTCAATGGTGAAATTCTGGATGTCTTTGATACGGGATGGGGGGCCGATGATGATGTCTGATTTGGCACTCTTCAGTTGGAGATAGTTTGTTTGCATCCATGCTTTTATTTCTGAGAGACAGTTGGTGAGAGTGGAGTGTGTTGTGGGAGTGATGGTTTTTGTTGAGATATAAAGTTGGATGTCATCGGCGTAGCAGTGAATATGAAGGTTGTGGCGACGAATTATTTTGCCAAGGGGGAGCATGTAGAGGATGAAGAGCAGTGGGCCAAGCACCGAACCCTGGGGGACGCCTTGGGACAGAGGAGCAGTGGAGGAGGTGCAGTTGTTGATGTTGATAAACTGATGTCTGTCGGTCAGGTAGGATTTCAGCAGGAGAGTGCAGTGTCGGTGACGTTGAGTGATGATTGGAGGAGGGACAGCAGGATGTGGTTGATGGTGTCGAATGCTGCGGTGAGGTCGAGGAGGATGAGGATGTTCAGGTTGCCGGAGTCAGAGGAGAGGAGGGGGTCGTTTTTGATTTTCAGAAGAGCTGTTTCGGTGCTGTGTTTTGATCGGAAACGGATTGAAATGGCTCAAAGAGGTCATTGGAGCTGAGGTGGGATTTTAGTTGTGAGGCGATGACACGTTCAAGTATTTTTGACAGAAAGGGGAGATTTGGGAGAGGGGAGACATGTAACATTAGCTTGGGAAAATATGTATATCCAGTCCCCACAAGTATATTAAAATCCTCATTGTGAGTGTTTTATAGACTTTCTGTGGTGTTGAGTGTGTTAATGTGAAGATTTGTGTCACTGTCTATGTTAGTATGGGCATGTGTGTGTAGCTAGTACCCCGCTTGGCTACTTTATATAGACAAATACAGCCGAGACAACGATTGTCGCCATTTCCTGTGTCTGCTGCATATGATTGTGTAATCTTCATTATGGTATTTATTGTACTTTGTGATACTTGATCTATTTTCAGAAGGTTCGGTTTGCATTAACACAGGCACACCTCAAACGGAATATAGGTGCACGGAAATGCTGTTCAACAATTGGTCAGACATTAAGGGGTAAGAATGCAATTTCTACCGTAGCCTCCACCATGGAGCAGGTTATTTTCATGCTGCTGTTAATCTGGAGAGCATATCAACAGACTCTAGCTGGCGGCGCATATGATTATATGATCAGACGACGTGTGATAAAAAACATTATAATAATGAGAGACGTCCTGCAGCAAGGAGGACGTTTCACCGACCACAGGTGGCTCTGCTGTACACAGGGGACCAGTGAGGTAAGCAGTCACAAGCAAATATAGCCTAGCTTATGTTTATGACCGTATAGGCTACTGTCTGTTACACACAGCCTAAATCAAAAATGGATTTGTCTTTAATATCGGGGGAGCTGCCACTTTTTTGTAGCGTGCCGAGCTTTTTTACTTTCACGACACTGTTCAACACTCAAAGGGGTCCTATCATGCAAAATGCACTTTTGTATGTCTTTATACTATACAATTGTGTCCCTGGTGTCAGGGAACTCACAAAGTGTCAGAAAACCAAACCTTCTCTCTTTTCCTCCGTACCCAAATCTCTAAAAACGGGGGAACAACGGAGCTGATCCAGATTTGCGTCCGATATGACGTAATATCTGAAATGTGGGCTGGCTTTACACCCACGGCCCTATCAGAAACAATGCCCAACATGTTTTGGAAGTAATATGGTCTGTGTTTACATTAGCAAGCATCGCTAACACTCAGTGAATAAAGTCATTATGTTAGACAGTGGGACGGAGGGTTAAACCCTTTATATAATCGTTGCATGTTACATATACTGTAGTGTTGTGATTTTAATGTTGTGCGCTATATAGCGATGAACTATTTTTATTTGCATGCTTGAGTCAGGAAGGGGTGGAGAAAGGGGGAGAGGCCAGGGCTGTGAGGGGACGGGAGCGAGACAGTCTCACGCACAACTTCAAAGAGACTGCCTTTATCAACACCTAGATTAACATCAGAGGCTTATAACAGGCCGGTTCGAAAATAACACCTGCCTGTTATAACACCTCAACCCTCACATCAAAGGACAGACATCAAAGGCTAATTAGATTAGACAACAAAGGGCCTGAGGGGACAGGGCTAGACAGTCTCACGCACAACTTCAAAGAGACTGCCTTAATCAACACCAAGATTAACATCAGAGGCTTATAACACACCGGTGTGAAATCACACCTCCCTGTTATAACCCCTCAACCCTCACATCAAAGGATTAGACAACAAAGGCGCTACACAGGGGGGGCATTTCACACCTACGTGTGAATTCACACCTAGGTGTGACATCCACCTCGAACAAAGGGAGGCGGGACTTACGAAGGAGGAACCTATTGCGGTGAGCACGTTGTAACTTCCGGTTGTTGTTGTCATCTCCGGGTAACCCGTGTGTCTGTTCTGTTGCTGATAGCTTATTAACTTAAACTTAATCGATCGTTTTAAAACTCTTGATCACGGCAACTGCCTGACGTTGTAATCACACGTTACTACAGCTTAAGCACTCACAACTCTCCTTCTCTTAGCGACTGTAACTCCACAGTTGCCTACACTCTTTTCGGGTTTGCTAACGGTAGCTACTTTAGCTTGATAGCTAGCCATGGCTCTTTCTCCACCCTCTGGTGCTATTTCCTGCTCTTCCTGTCTCATGTTTGGTTACTTCCCGGCCTCCCTTACTGGTAAGGATACATGTGCTAAATGTAGTATAGTTGTTAGGTTGGAGGCGGGAATCATAGCCATAGAAGCCCGGCTCCGCATCTTAGAAAGTAACTCAGCTAAAGTAAAGCCCATGTTAGCCAGTGCGGACCGGCCAAAGGTAGCTCCTCTTAGCCGTCCCCCGGCAACTCCCGAGCAGCAGGGAGACTGGGTGACTGTTCAGAAGGGGCATAAAGCGAAACCCGCAGGTCCCCACCAACCCGTTCACGTATCTAACAGATATTCCCCACTCAGCGAGACACCCGCTGAGAAGCCAACTCTGGTTATTGGTAGCTCTATTATGAGACACGTGAATTTAGAGACCGAAGCCTCCACAGTCACATGCATTCCGGGGGCCAGAGCGGGCGACGTTGAGGCGCATCTTAAACTGCTGGCTAAAAATAAACACAAATACGGTAGGATTGTTATTCACGTCGGTGGTAATGATGTTCGTTTACGCCAATCAGAATGCACCAAACTTAATGTGGAGTCGGTGTGTAGTTATGCTAAAACAATGTCGGACACCGTAATCTTCTCTGGTCCCCTCCCCAATCTGATCAATGATGACATGTATAGCCGCATGTCATCATTTCAGCGCTGGTTGTCTTGGTGGTGCCCAGCAAACAATGTGGGCTTCGTAAATAATTGGACAGCCTTCTGGGGAATACCTGGTCTGATTAAGAGAGACGGCATTCACCCTACTTTGAAAGGTGCAGATCTCATTTCGGCAAACATTGCAGGGCTTTGTGGACGTAATCCATGACAAACTGGAGTTGAGACCAGGAGGCAGAGTCGCAGTCTTACACGCTTCTCTGCGCTCTCTCCTAGGCAGTCACCCATAGGAATCCCGAACCCAATAAAATACCCAATATTAGCGGTGTGTGTGTCTGCCCAAGGACAATTTAAGGTACAACCTAATAGAGGTGTCATACATAATAACCTAATAAAAGTAAATGTAACAACTACTACAGTGCAACAAAACAGGAAGATTAAATGTGGTCTCTTAAACATAAGATCTCTAGCATCTAAAGCAATATTGGTAAATGATTTAATATCAGATTATAATATTGATATATGCTGTCTCACTGAAACTTGGTTGAGACATGAAGAATATGTCAGCATAAATGAGGCCACTCCACCCAGCCATGTCAACACTCATATTGCTCGAGGCACGGGCCGAGGAGGTGGAGTTGCAGCAATCTTTGACTCAAGTTTACTGATCAATACTAAACCAAAATGTAATTATACCTCTTTTGAAAGCCTCGTTTTTAGTCTTACGCATCCAACCTGGAAAACTTTGCAGCCAATTTTATTTGTTACAGTGTATCGTGCACCAGGTCCTTATTCAGAATTCTTATCAGAATTCTCTGAGTTTTTATCAACTTTGGTTCTTAAAACAGACAAAGTAATTATCGTAGGTGACTTTAATATTCATGTTGACGATGATAAAAATAGCCTTACTGTTGCATTTAACTCTATATTAGATTCTGTTGGTTTCTGTCAGAGTGTAAATAAACCAACCCACTGCTATAATCACACTCTCGACCTTGTTCTGACTTATGGTATTGAAATTGAGCAACTATTAGTCGAACCGCATAATCCTGCTCTATCCGACCATTTCTTAGTAACTTTTGAAGTACTGTTACTAGACTACAAAGCATTAGTCAAAAGCTCTTGCAGCAGAAACCTATCCGTTAGTGCTATAGCCACATTTAAGGAAGAGATTCCACCAATACTTAACTCGATAACATGTCTGCATGTAAGGGAGGAAACTTATACAAAATGTACACCACCCCAAATTGATCATGTTGTTGATAGTGCTATAGATGCGCTGCGAATAAAATTAGACTCTGTTGCTCCTTTGAAAAAGAAGAAAATAAAGCAACATAGATTAGCTCCATGGCATAATGCCGAAACCCGCAAAATAAAGCAAAAGTCTAGACAACTTGAAAGGATATGGCGTTCCACCAAACTTGAAGAATCTCGTTTAATTTGGCATATTACTCTCAATGAATATAAGAAAGCACTGCGTAAAGCGAGAGCAGCATACTACTCTTCATTAATAGATGAGAATAAGAATAATGCAAGATTTCTTTTCAGCACTGTAGCCAGGCTGATAGAGAGCCACAGCTCCATTGAGCCTTCTATTCCCACAGCACTCAGTAGTAATGATTTTATGTGCTTTTTTAACGATAAAATTGTTACTCTTAGAAACAAAATTAATGACCTCTTGCCTTCGACCAGTATAATGTTATCAACAGCTCCTGGAATCGTAAGTTCTAATATTACACGAGATAGTAAACTAGAATGCTTTTCAGCCATTAACCTTGAACAATTACATTCAATGATTCTCTCTTCTAAACCATCAACGTGCATGTTAGACCCAATTCCAACTAAGCTGTTGAAGGAAGTTTTTCCATTAATTAGCACTTCTTTATTAAATATTATGAATATGTCTTTATTATCAGGCTATGTTCCACAATCATTCAAAGTAGCAGTGATAAAACCGCTTCTTAAAAAGCACAACCTCGATCCAGAGGTTTTAGCCAACTATAGACCTATTTCTAATCTTCCGTTCCTCTCAAAGATTCTTGAGAAAGCGGTCGCAAAACAGTTGTGTGATTACTTAAAAAACAATGATTTATTTGAAGATTTTCAGTCTGGCTTTAGAACACATCATAGCACAGAGACAGCTCTGGTTAAAGTCACAAATGATATTCTAATAGCCTCAGACAAGGGACTTGTCTCTATTCTTGTTTTGCTCGATCTCAGTGCTGCATTTGATACTATCGACCATGATATCCTATTGCAAAGACTAGAGCACTTAGTTGGCATACAGGGAACTGCTTTAGGCTGGTTTAGGTCCTATCTATCTGAACGCTCTCAGTTTGTACGTGTCAACGATGAATCTTCCACGCAAACCAAAGTTAGCCATGGAGTGCCACAGGGCTCAGTGCTCGGACCTATTTTGTTCACATTATATATGCTTCCGTTAGGCAATATTATAAGGAATCATTCTGTAAACTTTCATTGTTATGCGGATGATACTCAACTATATTTATCAATTAAGCCTGATGAAATTAATCATCTAAATAAAATTCAAGACTGCCTTAAGGACTTAAAAACGTGGATGACCTTAAACTTTTTGATGTTAAACACGACCAAAACTGAAGTTATTGTACTTGGCCCGAAGAATCTACGAAACAAATTATCTAAAGATATACTAACTATGGATGGCATTAATTTGGCCTCCAGTGAGACTGTAAGGAATCTTGGTGTTATATTTGATCAGGATTTATCCTTTAACGCCCACATAAAATCAATTTCAAGGACCGCCTACTTCCATCTACGTAACATTGCAAAAATCAGGCATATCTTGCCTCAAAACGATGCAGAGAAACTAGTCCATGCATTTGTTACTTCTAGGCTGGATTATTGTAACTCTTTACTATCAGGGAGTACCAAAAAGTCAATCAAGTCGCTTCAGCTGATTCAAAATGCTGCGGCTCGTGTACTAACCAGAGTTAGGAGAAGGGACCACATTACTCCTGTTCTGGCTGCCTTACACTGGCTCCCTATAGAACACAGGATAGAATTTAAAATTCTTCTTCTCGCCTACAAAGCCCTTAATGGGCAGGCGCCATCTTACCTTAAAGAACTCATTATACCCTACTGTCCTACTAGGGCATTGCGTTCCAAGAATGCAGGGTTGTTGGTTGTTCCTAGAGTCTCTAAAAGTACAATGGGAGCCAGAGCCTTTTCTTATCAAGCTCCACATTTGTGGAATCAGCTTCCAGTTTGTGTTCGGGCGGCAGACACCCTATCCGTTTTTAAGAGTGCGCTTAAGACCTTCCTTTTTGATAAAGCTTATAGTTAGGGCTGATTAGATTCAGCCCCTAGTTTTGCTGATATAGGCTTAGTTTGTCGGGGGACATCTACTTCTTCCTTCTCTCTGTCTATACCTGTGTACTCTCATGTTCCGATTAACCCAGCTTCCCCAAATGTCTTTCTTTTTGGGGTCTATATATGCTGGGATCCGGAGTCATGGATGATCCTGCGGTCTTGTGTCCTGGATCGCGAGCGCTGGATCTTGAGTCGTGGCTGTGGTCCTGGATCATCGGTCCTGGATGGATATCCTCGTGGATTCATCTTCCTATTATACACACATGCATTTCCAAACATTTGGACTACCTATGTTGCAAATGTATTATCTTTTCAATTTACACACGGCATCTATTGCACGTCTGTCCGTCCTGGGAGAGGGATCCCTCCTCTGTTGCTCTCCCTGAGGTTTCTCCCATTTTTCCCTTTAAACTGGGTTTTCTTTGGAAGTTTTTCCTTGTACGATGTGAGGGTCTAAGGACAGAGGGTGTCGTATTGTCATACTGATATTCTGTACACACTGTGAAGACCACTGAGACAAATGTAACATTTGTGATATTGGGCTATATAAATAAACATTGATTGATTGATTGACTTAGCTCATTAGCATAATTGGGGGCGGGTCCATCTGTCACTTCTCATGCATACTAATGTGATGAATGCGATATCATTATTACTACTAGTGTTCAATTATAGGTTTTCATTTTGTATTTGTGTTAATTTAAAATAAATCAAACTCCCAAAAAAAACGTATACAGCTTTTATTAACATTGGAATTTACTGTGTAAGCAGGCCATGACTCATACAGGACCATAGCAGGCAGCTATCGGGTCGGGCATGCAACAGTGGCTGTCATCGTCAAGGAGGTTGCGGGTGCCATCTGGACCGCCATGGTTGAGGAGACCATGCCGGTACCACAGATGGAGGACTGGAGAGCCGTCGCTGCTGGGTTCCAGGAGCGCTGGAACTTTCCAAATTGCGTTGGTGCCATAGATGGGAAGCACGTGGTGATCCAGGCTCCGGCAAATTCTGGGTCCCTGTACTTCAACTATAAGTCCACCCACTCCCTGGTACTGCTGGCTGTCGTGGATGCCCAGTACCTCTTCAGGGTAGTGGATGTCGGAGGTTTTGGAAGGAGCAGCGACAGTGGGAGCCTGCGGAATTCTGCATTTGGAGAGAGCCTCAGAGATGGCAGTCTGCAGCTACCGCCTGACACCGTCATCCCAGGAGCAGAGCGGCTCGGCCTTCTTCCCATCCGCTGCTGGACAACCTGCTGCGTCCGTTCCCTGGACGTCACCTCACACGTGAAAGGAGGATGTTCAATTTCCGCCTCAGCCGGGCCAGGTTGGTGGTTGAATGTGCGTTTGGCATCCTCTCATCTCAGTGGGGAATGTTCAGGCGTGTCATCAGCACCAGCCCGGAGGTAGCAGAGTTGTGTTTGAAGGCCGCCTGTGTGTTGCACAACTTTCTCCGCAGGAAGATGACAGGAAAGCAATCATGCACACCTATCGCGGAGTACACGGATTAAGCTACTCAAACCCTGCACTGCTAAAATGCCCTGTCAAATTTAAGGCCAAACGTTCTAGATATAAGCATGCTTAAGCTTAAAACAAGCAAATGTGGCTGCCAGTGCAGTAAGTGTATTGCACTTGATAAGATGTCTTAAAACAAGTCAGGCTGTCCGACTGACATCATACAATCTTGAAATAAGATTAAAAAGACTAATTTCAAGCAATCTAGTTAAGCATATGTATTGCAAAAGAAGCCTATTATCACTCAAAACTAGGGTACTTTTTAGCATCAAATTACTTAAAATGAGATTTAGGGATTTAGGGAGGCGTGTGGCGCAGTCGATAGTGCGTTGGTGTTAGGATCAGGGGAGCACAGGTTCAAACCCCACTGCAGTCATCATGTTGGTGTGTCCCTGAGATACTTCACCCCAAATTGCTCCTGGGGATTGCCCACAGTATTGAGTATGTAAGTCGCTTTGGCTTCCACTGAAGCCAGTCCCCAACTCCGGGGACTTCCGGCCGGGGACTTCGGGTGGCAGTATACGCCGTGAAGTTATTTGCGGCCTGCCAGTAAACCCAAAGCTGAAGAAGTGAGGTCAGCGGCTTCCCTCAGGGAACTTATTCCGGTGTGAACGCGATCGGCTCTTAGTTCCATGAGGGTACTAAGTACTGGGAACTAAGTGCTGGGAACTAAGTACGGCAAAGTACTTGGTGTGAAAGCGGATAAGGGCTTTTTATAGGTGAGGGGGATGGGCACAGGTGAAAACTATCAGGGCAGGGCCAAGCAATCCCAAGGGCTGGAAACACACAAAGGCAGGAAGTGTGGGATCTGGAATGAGAGGGAAGGATTACTTACAAGACTAGAAAACATAACATAACTGTCGAGCCACAACAGACAGAATTCCAAGTAGTGAGAATGGGCTCACCTCAATACCAATAAACTCTATCCAGCCAAATATTACCATGACATTTAATTATTATTCTTTTTTTTTCACGAGATCTTTTTGTGGCGGATGATATTTAATTGTGGCGGTCTGCCACAAGTGAATCGATGTATGGGAAACACTGACTTTAACTGCTCAGTGCAGGCTAGCAGCAGCTGATAGTCACTGGGGTCGTTTCTCAATGTCGAGTAAAGCTGCTCCAGAGCCACTATTTACTACGCCATTGACTGCCGCCGAAGGACTGTTCCAATGTCCAGCATACTTGGAATTCTAACGAGCCCGGCATACTTTGTAGCGAGACATTTTGAGGCTGCACATGTGTAGACTCTCCGGTCTTAAAATCCCCACAATGATTTGAGGGGATGCGTGTGGTGCAGTGGATAGAGCCTTGATGTTGGGTTCAGGGGGTCACAGGTTCAAACCCCACTGCGTCAGCATGTCGTTGTGTCCCTGAGGCACTTCACCCCAAAGTGCTCCTGTGAGGATTGCCCACAGTGTTGAGTATGTAAGTCGCTTTGGATAAAAGTGTCATGTAATGATTAGTGCACGGATTTGCGAATTTCCCCAAATCTGTGGTGGAAAATGTAAGGCGGGGCCTCTCATATGACGCACACTTGCTCGCCTGTTCCACTCTTCATTTTCCGAATGCCATGAAGTATTCTTGCCTCACTTCTGAAGCAAGTGACTCGGAACACATGTGCTACCAAGCAAGCGTACTCGACATTGAGAAACACCCTGAGAGCGATGCGATTCAAGATGCAGTTTTCCGGTTCGAACTGTGCAGTATTTCACAATCACAATGGAGCCAAATTCAGTTAAAATAGGTAGGGTAAATATCAGCCTTCAGAATCTTCCACCAGGTCTGTTACATAAATGCTCAGTTTGGTTAACACTAAATGCTCAACTGAAAATATTGATAAAAAACATTGCTGTCCAAAAATAATGCTATATGAAAACATTATATTTCAAGTTACTCTGTACCACTGGAACCTTATTTTGTTGCTGTTTCCCTAAATTACCCTGAATAAAAGATACTTGTTTTGGTGTTTTTCAAAATATTCCCGTCACTGCTGGATGCTTAAGTTATTAGTTATAAAGAAAGATGGAGGTTGTTTATTTGTTAATATGACAAAAACTGAAATGAATGATATGTTCAAAAGTAGAGCTTTCATTTGAGATGCAGTAAGACCAGAACATTTCCTTTTGTCTGCATTGATCAGCCACACATGAAAAGAAAATGTGTGCTTATGCATCTGTAGAACAGAATAACAATCTCAACAATAGCTGCCTCTGCAGATACAGCCTATCTGAAAAGCTTGCACGGCGTAGCAGAGGGTAAATGGAGCTGGAGAGTCTGGTGTGAATCAATAAAAAGCCATCAAACACCAGAGGGGTTCCCCAATTTTCCCACAAACCACTCCACCCCCTGGGCAGGGGGAAACAATGGCGGGGCATCAATACCTGCAATTGGGAGAAGGTGGGGAAGGACAGAGAACGAACCACACAAGTAGGTCAGTTCTCTTCCAGACAGAAAATGGATGCGCAATCGTTTGCATCAATTCAGTCCAGTGGGAGATGGAGGACAGATAGGGAAGGGGTGCCATTTAGAGTGTCGTGTATAAGGTGGGTGCAGGGGAGGAAGAAGGGGTGTGGAGGTTTTTAAAGCAGGTGGAGATGGAGACGGAGGGGAATAGGTGTTTTCAATTACCCACAAATTCAGAGCAATTTCCTCCTCTTTCTGACCGCACCTCCCACTGCGAGGCTGATGGGAGTCCTGAACAAGAGGCGGGGAGATCGCGATTGTTTGACTGCGGGTTGGTGGGGCGCAGCAGCAGGAGGTCGGTTTTCATCTGTTTGCCTTGTTCAACCTTCCTTTGTCACCTTGCAGCTTTTATTGGAGCCTTTCTTTGTATGCAATAGGGAGAAACTTCAGAGTGCATTTCAACTTCTATGTAGATGTTGATAAACCACTTCCTGAGAGCCAGACAGAATATGCTGCTTAAAGATAAAACACACACACACACAGGGCTTTGTTCTCCTAAACAGAACACACCTGTGCTGTTTCTGTTTAGCAACATGTTACATTTGCTCTGCTGTGATGCATGCATTATCCCAAGGATCACAGTAGACATGAGCCACACATATATCTCTGCAACTCTTCATGCCCACTCACACACCATTTGCATTGTGTTCCGAGATGGTCAGTTTGTAATGTTTAGGATTCAATTGTTGTAGATACTATGTATGTGGTGTCTAGGGGTTGGGGCAGATGCACTAACAACATGTTTACTTTAGATATGCTTCCTTTAGGCAATTTTATAAGGAATCAACCCAAAAACGTTTACTGTAACGCGACGATACCCAACTTCATCTATTGATCAAACCAGATAAAAACAATCAACTTCAGGAATACCCAACAGACCTTCATCTATGTAATATTGCAAATATCAGGCGCATCCTGCCTCAAAACGATACAGAACAACCAGTCCATGCATCAGGGTTATTAGTAGTTCCTCGAGTCTCTAAAAGTAGAATGGGAGCCAGAGCCTTCGGTTTGTGTTTGGAACAAAGACACCCTCTCCACATGTGAGAGCATTTATGATGAAGCTTATAGTTAGGGCTGGCTGAGGCTTGCAATGAACACCGTCAAAATCCTTTATTTTAAAAATGTTCACATTATTATTTTTGTCCTTTGGATTGTCTATGTTGTAGTTTTATGTTGATTTCTTCAAGACTGTAAAGTCCCCTAAGACAAATGTGTAACTTGTGATACTGGGCTATATATATACAAATGTATTTGATTGAATTAGAAACAGAGCGGTTTGAACCATGGTAATAGCAACCACTCAAACAGGCTGTAGGGGAAACTCTTATCACCTGGCCCAAGGTTAAACATATGCACTTTAAATATTGTTGATTACATTAACCTTTAAGAAAGGATTACATGTGGAAAAGAAAACATAAAACAAGCATGTGGTAACACAGTTAAACTAGTAGTAATTGTATTGATTGTAATTGTATTAAGGAATTTTCTAGGGCAAACAAACATTATTTCAGCTTAAAAGAACATGGGCTGAAACAAATGATTATGTTGTTTACTTATGTTTTCATTATGAATAAATCCTTACCTTTAATTAAAAAAGCAAAGGGATTCTCAGCCCATTTAGTTTGACCAACAGTCCAATACCTTAACATATTGAGTTACAAACCTAACGCCGTTTCCCACTGACAAACACCAACATACAACATGCACCTAACATGTGGTTACTGTCTTCGTACGAACCACATTCATTCTGGCAGGCCCGCCCCTCTCCCTACACGCAGACTGCGTGGGGCAGAGGTTGCGCTAGACTTTTTTTGCTTCCTGCCATTCAAAATCCAGTATTACCCGACGGCCTTTACTGGGGGGGGAGAGAGCACGCTCGTGGGAGCATGCACAGCGTAAAGCCAAAACACACAGACATTTCTGTCATAGTATTGTTAACTGACTAAAAGGGGAGTTGTCATATACGTTACGGCATGTTTACGACAGTTACAGTAAGTGGGGGTGGCGAGAGAACCACCAGAGGCAGCAATAAAAAGTCCTGTTAAATAACCAACTGGTCCGTTGTCTGTTAATATCCAAGATATTACATGGTGTCAGAAGTGGTCGAGGATGGCAAAGTTTCAACCACCAGAGAGTTTTTGTTTCGAGAAACCCGCCGAATGGTGTGAGAGGTTTCAGATGTATCTCTACGGCCTACCAGCATTCAAACTGATTACTGATCACAAACCCCTCATCCCACTGATGAACTCCAGGGATCTCGACAATGTGCCACTCCGCTGCCAGCGACTCCTCATGCGGTTGATGAGGTTCTACCCGGAGGCTGAGTATGCGCCGGGGAAAACCCTGGTGGTGGCAGACACACTGTCCAGGAGCCCACAGGAAGATAAGGAGCTCAGTCGAGACACAGACGTGGAGTGTTACGTAGCGGCTGTGATGAGCAGCATTCCAGCATCGCCGAAAAAGATAGACAGCATCCGCGCGGAGACGGCAGCGGACGAGCAGCTCCAAGAAGTGATCAGGTACATACAAGCGGGGTGGCCTGAACACCTAGCACACAGAAGCACCTGTGTTTGGGACTACTTTCCTGTCAGGAAGGAACTGTCTATGCATGATGACCAGACCAGTGACCAGAGGGAGTAGAAGAGTGATACCAGGGAGATTGAGGTCAGAGATACTAGAACGCATACATGAGGGCCATCAAGGTCTTAACAAGTGCAGAGACAGGGCCAAAACTTCAGTGTGGTGGCCTGGCATAGCCACACAGATCACACACCAAGTCGAGAACTGCATGTACTGTCGTGAGCAGAGGAGAGCACGGCACATAGAGCCTCTCCTGTCAACACTCTCCCAGACAGGCCGTGGAAGAGAGTTGGCATAGATGTATGTGAACATGAGAGAGAGAGTTACCTAGTCATAGCTGACTACTACTCTGGATACCTGGAGATACTCCACATGCCTACTACGACTAGTGCACATGTGATCTTGAAGCTGAGAGCCACGTTTGCCCGGCACGGAATACCGGAGCAGGTTGTCAGTGACAACGGACCGCAGTTCAGCAACGATGTCTTCAGAGGCTTTGCCTGTGACATGGACTTTACGCACACAACCTCTAGTCCCCAGAACCCACAAGGAAACGGTTATGCTGAACGTGCAGTCCAAACGGCAGAGGGGATTCTGAGACAAAAGGACCCCCTACTTGCTTTAATGGTTTACCGTTCTTCTCCACACAGCAGTACGGGTGTCAGTCCGGCAGAGCTCCTAATGGGCAGGACAATCAGGACGACGCTGCCCACTCTGGCCAAGAACCTGCAACCAAAGTGGCCGAGCAGACATCACATCAGAGCTCGAGATGCTGCGGAGAAGAGCAAACAGGCCTTCTACCATAACAAGCGCCATGGCGTGAGAGAGCTCACACCACTGCAGCGAGGAGACCATGTTCTCACCAGACTGGACGATCAAAAGACCTGGTCCACACCTGCAGTAGTGGCAGGTGAGAGTGTTACACAGAGGTCTTATCTCATGGAGACGGAGCAGGGTGCTCTGTACAGACGTAACCGTCGACATCTCCAAGCGGTGCCCGTAGCGGGCCTCCAGCGAACGACGACACAAATCCCAGGAATAACACACCAGACATTCAGATGAGCCCAGAACATGTCTCGCCTGGTCCAACAAGGAACACTGATGGACTGATCCAAACCAGGTCTGGTAGATCTGTTAGACCTGTCCAGAGACTTGACCTGTGAGTGGACAGTTCAATAACAACAACAAAAGGGTGTTGATATTATAGTGGTAATAGTAGTAAGTGGGGGTGGCGAGAGAACCACCAGAGGCAGCAATAAAGAGTCCTGTTAAATAACCAACTGTTCCGTTGTCTGTTAATATCCAAGATATTACAATTTCAATGATTTGTATGGTTTGGAAACGGTATCATTTCCTTTTTCTCAGGCATACATAACACGGCATAACACCGGAGCCCAGACCCAGCGTTAAGGGCGGGCCCCATGCGGCCGGGCCCGCCCATCCAGGATTTGGGCCCGCTGTTAACACCGAGGCTGAAGTCGAATAGTCCATTTATCTCAGGAACCTTCCTAACGGAGTGAAATTACCCGGAAGTCCCTCAGTGGCAGCCATGATAAGTGCCGTTCGAATTCTCTAGATCAGTGGTTCTCAAATGGGGGTACGCGGACCCCTACGGGTACGTTGGAGTACTGCAGGAGGTACATGAGATTTATTTTATGTTAATGAAAAAAACAACATAAGTAATGCATTTAAACAAACTACTAATAGTAGATGAATTACTTTATTCAAAGGTTTACAGAAACTCTGGATAATAACATGGGAACAATAAACGGGGAGCTCTCTTTTCCTCTCCCTCTCCTGACAGCCCGTCAGTCTCCAGCAGGTGCAGCTCGCTGAACCTGTAATGAGTGACCCGACAGTAAAGAACAAATATATGTATAACTAGTTTAGCTAGTTCCAGATACACTAGCTAAGTGTGTTAGGTCTAACGCTTAGTGTATGTTGCTCCGCTCAACGGTCCGTCACAGCGGCGGAGCTGTGATCATGCAGAGCTGCGTGTTCTCCGTCAGCAGCAGCAGCTGATCTCTCTCTCGCGTCCGGTTAGACTTCACTCGCGTCTATGTCCAAATCTATCAGATCTAGCTAGTTCTAGTTAATGATATGACTGCCTGCTTATCAATGTACCTAAACAATAAGCAAAGTATAGCGCAGCATTATGCATATGTTTATATGAGGGCTCAAAATCCCATGCTCATAAATCTTTTTCTCTTCATTCCCCACGCCCAAACATAAATACATATAAACGTTTTAGGGAAAGTAAGGAAGTTTGAGCTGTGTGGGTTTTATATGAACAGCCTACACATATTTCAAAACGCGAAGTGTAATAACGGCAGTTTGCCTCCCTGTCAGAATGACCAAGCTCCTCAGTGAAGCACGAGCCCATGTTTCTCACTACAAGTAGAACTTATTAAAAAGATCAGTTCAATGCAACTAATGTCGTCTCTGTGTTATTGCATGATGTGCGTGTGTGTGAATTGGTTTGCCATGAATTTAGTGATGGATTGTAAACATTTGAAATGTAGCATTTAAGTGTTTCTCTGTTACAATGTTGTTGTTTTAATAAATCAGACACTGATGATGCAGCACTGTACTGTACCTCTTTATAGGCGTGTTTGCGCTGATCAGGGGGTATTTGGCTGCATTTTTTTTCAAAGGGGGTACATTATTGAAAAGAGTTTGAGAAACACTGGTGTAGATGATAGGAAAGGAGGTTTCAAACTTCCTTTATAACCTTAGGAACCACTGGACCTCCCTCACCAAAAGGAGAAGCGAAAATGCTGCCCCACGATGCCTTGCAGTCGCAGCATTTGCCGTCACTCAACAGTCGGCCGTTCACGGAAACAACCGATTATGACGGAAAAATTATATCATGAAAGTTACGGTGCTTATTAAGCATTTTAAAACCTATGTGGTAAGTTGCCAAAGTGCTTTGTTTTGAACGTTCATCAGTATTATAATCAAAGAGAGAAATATGAACGTTAGTTTTTACTGAAATTATCAAATAAAGTCAACATTTCACAGTCTTTACTGAGCTGTGTGGGGTTTGTTCAACTTTTAAAAGATGTTTGAATGGTGATATACACAGTGATAGATGATAAGGACTAACGTTTATAATAAATACATCTGTATTGATTTTAAGATCTTTAGTTCATACAATCATATGTATTGGGATCATTTGTATTGATGTGGACCGGAGGGAGAGGGTGACGAGCAGAAGTTTCACTTTCCTTTTTTATTTCAATTCCAGCTTTGGTCCTGAAGAATATGTTTCTCTGTTGTCCACGTTCATAAAGCAAAGCAGCAGCATCAGAGCACGGTGCAGAGTCTAGATGAGTTTACAGTAGTCCCTCGTTCTTATTGAACATCCATGTTGCAGTCCGCTGTATAGAAAACTGTAGTTTCCATGGTTTCCCCACAGCAGCAGACGCACATTCATGACGTCCGCTGGCGCATCATAAACACGTTGGATAGTGAAAGTGCAGTCGGATTCTCTAAAGCACTGCAGTCTCTTCTCCTAAGTCCTTTTGAATTCTCCTATCCACTATCCCTTAACCCTGTGACGTTTCACTCAGAGGTCAAGGAATAGGAGATAGGGTTAGAACTTAGGAACTGACTTTTGGATTATCCGACCGCAGCCCGAGCATCAGGCTTGGATTTTCGTAATTTTAGCGGCGCAAAGATCACATGCCAGGGCACAAAGGCCATTGAGGGAAACATTTGGATTTGGAGCTTACAAATAAATAACTTCACTTTCACACGAATGAGATGAAAAAAATAAATCACTTTTTTAATATCAATAATGTCAAACATTATATCATCATATAGGCCTATGCCTCCTTAGTATTGTCGTATATAAAATGAAATACTCTACTTTGAATAATTAGTGTTTGGTATTTTTTCCATCTACTACTTCTCCCATTCACCAATCAAAAATCTAAAATTCTATTAATATGTAACAAATATATTCCATTTCAGAGCAGAAGAAACAGCCTTCAAGGGTCAAACTCTGCACATACATCATTCAGCAGTGCACAGTGAAGCTCAAACATTCAACTGTATGAACAAGCAATACTTTGAAATGCAAAAGTGTGCGTGTGCGTGTGAGTCTCTTTAATCAACTCCTCACAGCTCCTCATATCTGTGGAGAAACTGGACAAAAGTTAAACACGTACGAACCACAGACTGTCTGTGTCATGGCGAATACAGTCGCTGCTTTAATTCTGTCTTGAGGACGTTTTTGTGAGTTTGGACGGAGCATTTTAAAAGTGTTTCGCCTGCCGTTGTTGCCGTTTAACGGCCCCTACACACGGCGGCGTGCGTTGCCGCTTGGCGGTGGGCGTGTCTTGAGCTTGGGGAGTCAACGCGAGCAGCCCGACCAACAACCAACCACATGAATGTCCCGCCCCGGACATACAAAGCAAAGCATTCATGCTACATCCATGCTGGCTAAATATACTGTCTATGCTTGCTAGCTGGCCATTCAAACGAAGTACACTGGATATAAACTCCCCAAACAGGCGAAAACCTACCAGTTTCCCCCACTGTCTTTGCCACCTCCCCCCATGCCTGGCTCCTCCGGTTTGTATCCCTGTATGTTCCCTACCGCCATGATCATTTTCTCCTCCTTTTATTGACATATGGGAAATAACTGCAGTCTGGCTCTCCCAACATACACCCGGTTTGATTGGCTACTGCTTGTACTGTCAGATTTACATAAGAGGGATTTGATTGGCTGACGCCTCCGTCGAGGCAGCAAAAGTAGAACATTGCTCTACTTTTGCAGCGAGCACCTCGAGAGAAGCTACGCTTTGCTCCCGCAATGCAGTTCGGCGAATCGTGACGTCACCCCATTCAAAGTGAATGGGCAGAAGCGTTGAAGCGGCAACGCACGCCGCCGTGTGTAGGGGCCGTAACTGGTTACACTGGGGAACTCGTGACGTTCTATACGGTAGGAATGGGGCGTGTACTTTGAGGAGCCATTGTCGAATAACCAGGAAATACACATTTCGATCTTCTTCTGTTGTTCCGTGGCCAGCTGTGATCCTCTCAGATTAACTTGTGACAGGACTTCTGTAGCTATTCTCCAGCGAGCAAGGTTTTTATTAAATACCTCCATCCCTCTCATCACAACAAGACTCTACAGTCAATGGTGACTGTAAAAAACCATTGCGCATGCTCAGAATATTTTCCTATTTAATGGCCGTGTCTCAATTCAGGGGTTGTATCCTTCGGGGTACGCAGCCTACGCGGTCGACGCAGGATGCGGCTGACCGAGCGGCCTACGAAATTAGACGGTCTAGTCTACGGAGCGATTCGTATTTACGTCACGTGATACGCGCTGTTCGGTTGCGCTGCTCCAACTTTACTTTTACATTTTTTGCAGATCACCGTCGGAGATTAAATAAAGAGGACTATGGCCAGGTAAATAAGATGATGCTGTTCCTTTAGCCCCCAGTAATGTTACATTAGTAAGTTAACAAGTAAATGATATATAGCTGATGTAATTTAATCATATTATTTCATATATTTAAAGTAAGTCTTGATTTTTCTGTACTAATAAAACAATATGTTTTTTAAAGGAACAAAAGCATGTTGTATAGATTGATTGTTAACAATATTAGTGTTCTAATCTTAATAGCTGTGATTATAACAGTTTATATTCTCCTTCTTCCCCTAAACCTGCAGATGATGTCCCACTGACCCCTGGTCAGCACCTCCAGGCCCAGCAGCACCGTGCCCCAATTACAATTAAACTGAAGACAGTTGAATGACCTAGAGATATCCTATTATTCCACTGCTTATGTACACATGTTGTAAATAATGGTTAAAACCTCAGTAAATGAAATAAACAATGTGTTTACCAATTACAATTTAATATTGTATTTTCATCTTATCACAAAGTACAGGTAATAATATATCCATCCTCTCTCTGCAGCTTCATGTCTTCTATTATTATAACTTTCATCATTGAGACAGAGAAAATCAGCAGGTGGATGGCAGCTCTGTCCTGATGATCCGCTGTGCACTTTTCAAATCAGAGGTCCTTCTCCAGCAGATCCATTTCTCCAGAATTGTCCTAATTCAAGAAAAAAGTGAATTAATCATATTAAACACAGGGTTGCAAAAGTATTATTGCAAACATTTAACTAAGCATTTCAGACAAACAATCCTTAAAGGTGCGGTAGGTAAGTTTCAGAAACCGGCTCGAGATACATTTTCTCGTGCCCTCATTGGTCATGTGCACGTTCGTGTGTGTTGGAGGAGGGGCTCTATAAGGAAGTGGCAGATTTTCTCCGGTTGTGTATTTTCAAATTCTAGCGATCTCGAGCCGACGCTTGAGAAGTGTTTCGAGCAGGTGGTGAGTAATGACAAAGCAAGGGGTGAGAAGGTGGCTTATGTGTTGGATAAGGAGATATTAGTGCGCCAATGGTCCCTCACTGCTACTGCTGAAGCTGACTGGAGTGTAGTGCATCAAGTAGTCGTGCCGGTGCCATACCGTCAACATGTGCTATCTGTAGCGCATGAAAGTCAATGGTCGGGAAACCTACCAAATAATTCTGAAGCATTTCTTTTGGCCAGGTTTAAAGAAAGATGTCTCTCGCTTCTGCCGCTGCTGTCATGTGTGCCAGGTTGTCGGTAAGCCTAATCAAAAAATTCCGCAGGCTCCGTTACATCCCATACCTGCTATAGGTGAGCTCTTTGACCGGGTGTTGATAGACTGTGTTGGTCCTTTACCACGTACGAAAACAGGTCAACAGTATTTACTCACGATAATGTGTACGTCGACTCGTTTTCCGGAATCGATTCCGCTGCGTAGCATTACTTTAACATCTGTAGTTAAGGCCTTGACGAAGTTCTTTTCTACATTTGGAATTCCGCGAGTAATCCAGAGTGACCAAGGGACAGATTTTAAATCTAAATTGTTCAAATAGGTCCTCCAAACACTGCAGGTTAAACATGTGATATCTAGTGCGTATCATCCCGAGTCGCAGGGGGCATTAGAACGGTGGCATCAGACCTTAAAAAGCATGCTGCGAAAATACTGTATGGACACAGAAAAAAATTGGGATGAGGGAATTCCTTTCGTTTTGTTCGCAGCCCGTGAAGCTGTTCAGGAGTCATTAGGATTCAGTCCCGCGGAGCTCGTCTTCGGCCATACGCCCCGCGGTCCACTTAAAATCCTACACGATGAGTTTCTTTCGGCTGATAGTCCTCCTGATAAAAACGTATTAGATTACGTTAGTCAGTTCCGTGAGCGTTTGCACCGAGCAAATTCACTCGCTAGAGAGTCGCTCTCCGCTTCACAAGCTGTCATGAAGCGTAATTATGACCGTGCCGCTGTCCCTAGGCACTTTGAAATAGGTGACAAGGTCCTCGCCCTATTACCTATCCCCGGCTCTGCGCTCTCAGCCAAATTCACGCCCACATGGGAGATGCACATGAAGATCCTGGGGCAGGTATTCACCCGGCTCGCACAGGCTCTTACTTTGAATCTGGCCAAATGTGAGTTTGGTAAAGCTACGGTCACCTATTTAGGAAAGCAGGTTGGGCAAGGCCAAGTCCGACCAGTGGAGGCTAAGGTTACTGCGGTGGCTGAATGTGCGGTGCCCAGCACCAGGAGTGATCTCCGCCGTTTCCTCGGCATGGCAGGCTACTACCGCAGTTTCTGCCGCAACTTCTCCACTGTAGCCCAACCCCTAACTAGGTTGATAAGTCCCAAGGTGGATTATGTTTGGACCCCTGAGTGCCAGCATGCATTTGAGTATGTAAAGACACTTTTGAGTCACGCTCCTGTGCTCGCTGCTCCCGATCTTGCGAAGCCCTTTAAACTCGAGGTGGATGCTAGTGCAGTGGGGGCCGGTGCTGTTTTACTGAAGGAAGATGCGGCGGGAGTTGATCATCCCGTCTGCTATTTCTCCCGTAAGTTCAACAAACACCAGGTACGCTACTCTACCATTGAAAAGGAGACCCTTGCTTTGTTGTTAGCTCTCCAGCACTTTGAGGTTTATGTCGGGTCTAGTTCTTTGCCGGTTGCAGTGTTTACCGATCATAACCCCATTGTCTTTTTGTCCCACATGTACAACCACAATCAGTGTCTCATGCGGTGGGCTCTGATCGTCCAGGACTACAACCTGCAAATCTGCCACAAGAAAGGTTCAGAAAATCTGTTCGCAGATGCTCTGTCCAGACTGGAGTGATGTGTTCTGTGGTCATGATGTTGTGAAGTGGTTTAGGTTCACAACACCTGTGGGGTTTGTGTTTTAAGGGGTGTTACGGATGCTGTTTGTCTGCTCATTAATCTGCCTGTGAGTGTTTTCAGCTGTGTGTGTGTTCATGTAAATGAGCTGTGTGGTTGCGCCAACATCATTGGATGCCCATCTCCTGGTCCGCTTCTGAAGATGGGGATTGGAATGACGGCGTCCAATCGCAGCACCTGCTGGGGAGGAGTATAAAGGCTGAGCACGGACAACACTCTGGAGGCTCTGTATTGTGTGACAGATGCCTCAACCCTCTCATTGTGACAAAGCCTTCCTCCTGTGATTCTGTAGACTGACTAGCAGTGTATTCTGTAGGGTTCTGGTATTCTGTGTTTAGTGTAGGGTTTGTGTGTGTGTGTTGCGTAGATCCAGGTTGCTTAGCTCCTGTAGAACCGCACTTAGGATAGTTACATTGTGAAACAGCTTAGACCCAGGTGATTAGCACCTGTAGATCAGCATCCCTGTGTGTATATTGCGTAGATCCAGGTGATTAGCACCTGTAGACCCACACCAGCTGTGTTTGCCCACAGTCCCGTTTTGTTATTGTTTGTTTCCACTTTAGAAGTGAGGAATTTTCTTTCCTTTGTACTGGGCTACTCTCTTTTGGAGACCCTTTTGTGAACTAGTGACAGCTTGACCCGTGGGGCCAAGCTGTTTGTGTGCAACGTTTTTACTCAGTTGCCGTTACCAATAAAACCACTGGTAACCAATACCAATTACAAACTGGTCGTGTCGTTTCCCTTTCTTACCCCTAGCAAAGAAGGAACGTAACAATAACAGAGCCAAGATCTCTGTATGACTTTAGTAAACTTCTGAATTGAATACAAAAATAAGTGTAAACAACAGTGCAGTACGTCCATCTAGCTAGTTAGCGTCACATATTTATCAGTATTATTTAAACGAAAATGTACGTTGTAATGCACTTTGGGTTTGACCTTTTTTGACGTCAGTCAATTTAAAGTAGGTTAAAACCCAATACTCACATTTATTAGTGATTCCTCCGCTTGCTGCTGCTTTTAAATCCACTCTGCTGGAGAGACCGGAAAACTCCCTCTTCCCTGCGTGCATTGCACCCTGGGATATGGTGGGCCGCGGAGTGTACATCAGATGTATCCTTCAAATTGGGGGAAAGTAGGCTGCATTCGTGGGCCGCATTCAGAGGAGTCTCGTCTTTCTTTTGAATTAGGAATCTTTCGGCGGAAGTGACGTGTGCGGACGAATGCACCCTTCTAAGGATACAACCCCTGAATTGAGACACAGCCAACTGTGTGTGGTAACAACATAATGACCATAGGGGCATAGTGCTGCCATCCCCACCATACATCATTTGACATAATTCAGAGCTGATTGGCTGTAAGTACGTGTGCCGCGAAAAGTGTGGTGTGTGAAGAGGAGACAAGAGAGCTGCAGTGACGCATTCTAAAACCCGGAAGTAAGCTGCGCATGGCTTCCCTCGACAAAAAAGCAATGAGATTTCTCCGTAGGATTTTAGAAAATAGTTCCAAATAAGATCTGTGGGAAACAAACCTGTTCGATAAATGCACGTTTTGTTCAGCCGGATAATATCCACATGTCTACCCTACTTTTATCATTTTCGAATCATAAATCTATTGATTAGATTAGATTTATGATAGACTTTTGAAACTACAAGAACATAAGGAGATCATAGATTTGTGTCCAGAAGGATAGGCAAATGGACTTCATCTTCAAGTCAAGGTAAGACTGCAATTGTATTGAAAATGGCATCTTAATAAGAGAGAACAATTCCTTATTTAAATGATAACATTACATTTGTTGGGTATCCTTCTGTTGAACTGTCTGTTTAAAATTAATTGAAGCATCAGATAAAAAAAGCTTTTGAAAATAATATTATATTTTGATTTAGGTCAAAATATAATATTTGTAAAGCTGAAGAGTCAGTGCCAAAGCCTCACCAGCCATGAACCGCACTGCAGAAGCTTATAGACATCTACGTTGTATGTGCCCCACCACTTTTGTACAAATAAAAACGCCACTGTATATAACGTATTCAGATTACTTTTAGATTACTTTCTTTTTCCATCACATGATGGGTATGTTTTGGTGTAGGCCTACAGGAGACACAAAAAGCAAAAGGAAACTGAACGTGTTTTTACTGTTTTAATGGCTTATCAAGAGCACAACTGAAACATAACATCTCAATCAATCAATCAATCAATGTTTATTTATATAGCCCAATATCACAAATGTTACATTTGTCTCAGTGGTCTCTGTCCTTAGACCCTCACATCGTACAAAGAAAAACTTCCGGAGAAAACCCACAGTTTAAAGGGAACATGGGAGAAACCTCAGGGAGAGCAACAGAGGAGGGATCCCTCTCCCAGGACGGACAGACGTGCAATAGATGCCGTGTGTAAATTGAAAAGATAATACATTTGCAACATAGGTAGTTCCAATGTTTGGAAATGCATGTGTGTATAATAGGAAGATGAATCCACGAGGATATCCATCCAGGACTTATGATCCAGGACCACAGCCACGACTCAAGATCCAGGGCTCGTGATCCAGGGCACTGGACGGCAGGATCATCCATGTCTCCGGATCCCGGCGTATATAGACACCAAAAAGAAAGAAATGTGGGGAAGCTGGGTTAATGGGAACATGAGAGTACACAGGTATAGACAGAGAGAAGGAAGAAGTAAGATGTCCCCCGACAAACTAAGCCTATATCAGCAAAACTAGGGGCTGAATCTAATCAGCCCTTAACTATAAGCTTTATCAAAAAGGAAGGTCTTAAGCGCACTCTTAAAAACGGATAGGGTGTCTGCCGCCCGAACACAATCTGGAAGCTGATTCCACAAATGTGGAGCTTGATAAGAAAAGGCTCTGGCTCCCATTGTACTTTTAGAGACTCTAGGAACAACCAACAACCCTGCATTCTTGGAACGCAATGCCCTAGTAGGACAGTAGGGTAAAATGAGTTATTTAAGGTAAGATGGCGCCTGCCCATTAAGGGCTTTGTAGGCGAGAAGAAGAATTTTAAATTCTATCCTGTGTTCTATAGGGAGCCAGTGTAAGGCAGCCAGAACAGGAGTAATGTGGTCCCTTTTCCTAACTCTGGTTAGTACACGAGCCGCAGCATTTTTGAATCAGCTGAAGCGACTTGACTGACTTCTTGGTACACCCTGATAATAAGGAGTTACAATCATCCAGCCTTGAAGTAGCAAATGCATGGACTAGTTTCTCTGCATCGTTTTGAAGCAAGATATGCCTGATTTTTGCAATATTATGTCGATGGAAGTAGGCGGTCCTTGAAATTGATTTTATGTGGGCGTTAAAGGATAAATCCTGGTCAAATATAACACCAAGATTCCTTACAGTCTCATTGGAGGCCAAATTAATGCCATCCATAGTTAGTATATCTTCATCAAAAAGTTTAAGGTCATCCACGTTTTTTCATCAGGCTTGATTGATAAATATAGTTGAGTATCATCCGCATAATAATGAAAGTTTACAGAATGATTCCTTATAATATTGCCCAACGGAAGCATATATAATGTGAACAAAATAGGTCTGAGCACTGAACCCTGTGGCACTCCATGGCTAACTTTGGTTTGCGTGGAAGATTCATCGTTGACACGTACAAACTGAGAGCGTTCAGATAGATAGGACCTAAACCAGCCTAAAGCAGTTCCCTGTATGCCAACTAAGTGCTCTAGTCTTTGCAATAGGATATCATGGTCGATAGTATCAAATGCAGCACTGAGATCGAGCAAAACAAGAATTAGCTATTAGAATGTCATTTGTGACTTTAAGCAGAGCTGTCTCTGTGCTATGATGTGTTCTAAAGCCAGACTGAAAATCTTCAAATAAATCATTGTTTTTTAAGTAATCACACAGCTGTTTTGCGACCGCTTTCTCAAGAATTTTTGAGAGGAACGGAAGATTAGAAATAGGTCTATAGTTGGCTAAAACCTCTGGATCGAGGTTGTGCTTTTTAAGAAGCGGTTTTATCACTGCTACTTTAATTGATTGTGGAATATAGCATGATAATAAAGACATATTCATAATATTTAATAAAGAAGTGCTAATTAATGGAAAAACTTCCTTCAACAGCTTCGTTGGAATTGGGTCTAACATGCACATCTGAAAACGATATGACAACATAATACACTTTTTGGGGATGCAGCTTGGGATGTGAGGGGTGAGGGACACGGCTTAGAACGGGCGTGTCACCTTCTGTCCTGCCAGTGTTCGCAGGACATGAATTAAAATGTCGAACTCGGACTTCATTTTAAGGACATTTCGGCCAGGGGTGTAGAGCTACATTTGTTTAAGCCCCGGATCGGCAAAACAGGAGAGTGTGTGCACCAGTCTGCCTTGATCTATGTATTCATATCCGTGAGTCTCACATTATTTGCTGCCCACAGCTGTTTTATAGAAGGAACACCTCCTTCACTTCATGAAATCTCTGCAGCACCAGGAGGCAGCGGGAGGTTTAACTCAGCCTCTGAGAAGAGGAGCGCGCCGCGCCTTTCAAGCACCGCCTTGTGTTTACCTTCAGAATCATTAGAAAGGCTAAAGAGCGACCGCAGGCTGATGTGTTTTAACCACACTCACACACACACACACACACACACACACTCAAGGACAAACACTATCACATTCAATACTCACTTATTCACAGCCGATCTTTCTCTATGTCTGTCTATCTCTATCTCGCTATCTATCTCTCTCTATAATCACAAACCAAGAAAGTTGTGACACTTCTGTCGGTTTATAAGCCTAGACAATGTAGGATAAAAATAAATATATATAGCATGTATATACATATATATATATATTCATACATATACATTAGGGCTGTCAGTCGATTAAAATATTTAATCGCAATTAATCGCATGATTGTCCATAGTTAATCGCACATTTTTGATCTGTTCTAAATGTACCTTAGAGGAATATTTTTCAAGTATGTAATACTCTTATCAACATATGAGTGGACAAATATGCTTTATGCTAATGTTTATTATCATTTTAACAATGACAAATATTCTCATAAATATTAAATACGACAACCTCTGAACATTACAAATATTCGCCTCAATTCAACCTGGAACCTCTCTCATACAATACAGTGTGTGTGTGTGTGTGTGTGTGTGTGTGTGTGGTGTGTGTGTGTGTGTGTGTGTGTGTGTGTGTGTGTGTGTGTGTGTGTGTGTGTGTGTGTGTGTGTGTGTGTGTGTGTGTGTGTGTGTGTGTGTGTGTGTGATAGAGCCATGTGCAACTCGAGGCATATGCTCGAATGGGAGCTGCCTGGACGCTGCAATCATGTTGCGCACTATCCGTGCTGAGTGTGCTGACTCTTCGTACAATGTCCCACTGTTTGGCTTCCTGCATAAAGTCAAGTGCTCGGCGCAGTTGTCGGCGAAATGTCGCTCCTCTGTTTTAATTTAAACAGCTCCTTATATCCGTTAGCGCAGCTAGCTAGCACCAGATGCTAATAACCAGTGGCGGTTCAAGACCAATTTGACTGGGGGGGCCACTGGGGGACCAGTTATTTTCTGAGGGAGGCACAATAAATGCAAGACGAAAAAGAGAACTAGACAGTATGAAGTAATTGCGCATAAGAAAAAAATGCAATACAGTATTGGTATTTGTTTTTGTACACTTATTTATTTCAGATAGATCTTATAGTTATTACTGTTAGCTTCATCTTAAGTTATAGTGCAATGTTTGCACTAACACCATATTTATATAAAAATAAAGGCAATGAACAGTTACAACTCTACATTACATAAGAGTGTCTGCACAATCTCACATTACAGCAACAAAATCCTGCGTTTTTTGGCAAACCGAGTACAAGAAAATATACATTTAAAATTGGGACTTTCGAGCGTTTTTTTTTGTGAGAAAAGAGCTATATTTCTGATTGGCTGGGCGGATTGCAAACCACGCCCCGTAAAACTCCCAAAAAGTTTTGTGAAGCCGCCATTTTATTATCCTTGCATTAGCATTATTAGCATTAGCATTAGCCCAGCGCAGAAACGCAGAGAGACTAACTTATGGCAACACAAAATAAAACATGGGAGCGGTGGAGATGAGGAGGTGTCGGTGTTCTGGCGATTTACTCGGAAGGCTTCAGTAGAAGCTGCTGGGGCTCCCAGCAGCTTCTACTGAAGCCAGTCCCCAACTCCGGGGGCTTCCAGCCGGGGACTTTGGGCGGCAGTATACGCCGTGAAGTGGTTTGCGGCCTGCCAGTAAGCCCAAAGCAGAAGAAGAAGAAGTGACGTCAGCGGCTTCATTTGCCTAATCCACCCCCAGGGACTTATTCCGGTGTGAACGCGATCTGTACTTAGTTCATGCGAACTAAAGAGTTTGCATGAACCTTTGTGGGAAAAGTACCGCAGTGTGAATGCGCCTATTGTGAGGGGGGCCACAGAAGGGTCAGAGGTCAGTGTTAGGGGGCACTGGCCCCCCCTGCCCCTAGAACCACCCCTGCTAATAACAGCAATACACGTAAGGTCTCTCTCTCGCGCCACACATACACACACCCTCCCGGTCCTCCCGATGGCCAGTCGGTGCCGGCCGGTGAGCGTGGAAGTGTGGTCTGCCGCAAGCGCACAGCAGTAGCGGGGCTGTCAGCATCAGCTTGTAGATGGTATTTTAAACTCGATGCTCTCTGAAACTCCGGTGCGGCCGAGGACAAAAAATACACATGCGTTAATTGCGTTAAAATAATTAGTGGCGTTAATTTTTTTTTGCGTTAGCGCGTTATTAACGCGTTAACTTCACAGCCCTAATATACATATAAAATAACAATTTCATTATGGATTCAACTTCTGCCCCGCTGGACTTGTCTGTGGTTTAGCCGTTACTGTGACATCAATAACGGCTATCAGCCATGGAAGCTAGTTTGTTTGTTTCATTCTAAGCTATCCAGCAAGGTTATTTTTATTTATGTTGTTTTTTTTCTGCACAGTGTAGAGTCGTGTTGTGATGAGAGGGATGGAGGTATTTAATAAAAACCTTGCTCGCTGGAGAATAGCTACAGAAGTCCTGTCACAAGTTAATCGGAGAGGATCACAGCTGGCCACGGATCTCGATGCTGCATTCGGGCTGAGTAAACAACTTGTGTCTTACTTTTAGGCTGTCTGGAGGTATGGACAGCTACTGTATCAAAGCTACTAAACATCACATTAACAACAATGTGCAAATACATATTTGAAATGATTTATTCACGTTTACAATGTTTTGAACAGACATCCCCAGTCACCTCATTGTCATTTTGTAGTCCTCGCTGTACGCGTCCGGATATCGGCATCGCAACCACAACCTCACACACTGGTACTGAATGTGCATCAAAGTGTTCCTGAAGTGAGCCAAATATACCAAAAGATAAATGTAAACAACAGAAGAAGTGATCGAAATGTGTATTTCCTGGTTATTCCACAATGGCTCCTGTTACGATGTGAGGTGCAGGTTTTCACCTGCACCGATACGTGGAGAGAGGGTTTTCTTGCAAAAAATAAACAGGCGTTTTATTCTTAGCCTTCCACATTATTCCACAGAAACACAAACTGCATGCCTGGTGCTGCATTCACCAGCAAGGAACAAACACAAAAACGAATGCCCCTTCCCCTCTCTTCCCAACCACATTTATAGGAGACGGCCCGCCTTCCCACTCCAACCTGGCCAATCAGGTCATGGTTCTGAAAGCGGAGTGAAGGCTTAAATACAAAATTAAACACTGTTGTCTACCTTTAATAAAACCCTAAAGGCTTAAGTAAATTAATTATTGCATCGCCATAAGTATTATATCTTCAAGAACAACAAGGTCTGGATAAAACGGATAGTTTTTAACCTAATTGACACTCGTAAAATCACACATTTCCTGACCAATCGCGTCCAAGACTTCGCCTAATCATACAGCACATATAAGGAGTACTTTGGAGGTGTGCTCCCCCTTTGAGCACTGGGACAAGATGGCCTCCAGGTCTGAACAAAGGAAATGGTGATTACTTGGTGCTTGTGTGTTTTACAGACTGACAAACGAATTTAGACGCATTTTATTAGTTTGTCTATGTAAACTGTTTTTATAACTTTAACTGAAATAAAGGCAACTCAGAAAAAAACATGTACTACCTTTCTTAACAAACAAACAGTTAAGACCAACATGTTAGTGAGGGAGTGTATGCGCTTCCTCACAGCTCCTCAAAGTACACGCCCCATTCCTACCATTATAGAACGTCATGAGTTCCCCTGTGTAACCAGTTAAACGGCAACACCGTCTTGTCTGCACACTTTTCAAGGCATGGTTTTTACTAACCGTTATCAGTATTTAGTTACTTCGGCATCATTTTGAAACGTGTATTAACATTAAATCACAGTAAAATTGTTTAATTTTGTCGTAGTTGGTTTCTACCACAGTATTTATGGTTATAAGCCCCGCCCCCTCTCCAGCGCGTCCTGTTTGAATGACAGGAGTAAACACAGCTGACAGCCGCGGTGAAACTCCAGCGGTTAGAGCGATGAGAATATTCGCATCGCGTCCGTTGTGAACGCAGCATAATGCAGTTCAGAAACCACTGTTCTGAGACTTTCAAAGCAACTTCGAGTTTTAACAGTATCAGGGGCACACAGGCCATGGTGGCCGTCATGGCCGCCGGTGAAAATCTTACCCTGCCGAGCATATAGCCTACCATACACATCTATTTTAAACTTGGTACCATTCTGATGAATCAGACAGTGTGAGGGGTAGGGGAAGGGTTAGGGTTAGGGGTAGGCTTAGGGTTAGGGTAATGTTGTGAATCGAGTGGCCCATGGTGGTGGTGGGGTTATGGTATGGGCAGGCGTATGTTATGGACGACGAACACAGGCCACTCGATTCACAACATTACCCTAACCCTAACCCTAACCCTAACCCTAACCCAACAGTACAATCTGGCCAACACATGGAATTAGCAGATGCAGAACCAGTTAAAACAGCGATACGACTTCAGGGAGAACGTCTACACCATCATGAGGAGAAGTTCTCTGTCATACACCAGGCAGTGAGGGACCTGGCGGAGCAGCAACATGGACTCCAAGCCTCAGTCCACACCCAAATCAGCGACATGGCGGCACTGCGGTCAACAGGGTCATCAACAAGCCATGTGTCCAGTAAAAGAACAGGCTCGGCGGTGAAAGGGAAGACACCGGTGAGCCAATCTAACTTTTTTGACTTCCCTCCACGCACATTAACTCACGTTATGCTGTGTGAAGGTAATCAGGTTATTGCACAAGGGGCACTTGTAGATTCTGGAGCCAATGAGAGTTTTTTGGATAAAGAGCTAGCTCTTAGGCTTAACCTGACGTTGATGCCATTACCTTCGCCGTTAAAAGCGAACGCGTTAGATGGGCGCCTACTATACACAGTGACTCATTGCACCACACCTGTAAAAATGACAATCAATGACACTCATGTTGAGAACATAGTTTTTCATGTGTTTAAATCAGCTCAACACCCGATCATTTTAAGTTACCCTTGGTTACTTTTGCACAATCCTGTCATTGATTGGCGGTCAGGGAAAGTACAAGAGTGGGGAATGTTGTGCAAACAGAAGTGTGTACACGATCAGAATATGTTGATACTGAGGAAAATCTCCACTTCTTAAGCAGACTGTCACAACGAACCTCTTTCTGACTATTTTTCTGATTACCCTGATTTATCAAAGGTCCCCACATGTTATCATGATCTAAATGAAGTCTTTAGGAAAGCTAGGGCGAATGCACTACCACCCCATCGGCCTTATGATTGTGCTATAGACTTGTTGCCAGGATCCACGATTCCCAAGGGCCCTCTGTACTCCCTGTCAGCTCCAGAAAAGGGGTCCATGAAGGATTACATCGACACCTCACTCAAGGCAGGACTCGTCCGACCGTCTTCCTCTCCTGCCGGAGCGGGCTTCTTCTTTGTGAAGAAGAAAGATGGTTCTCTCCGTCCGTGCATCGATTACAGTCCACTGAATGACATCACGGTAAAAAACAGATACCCCCTCCCTCTCATTGACTCTGCTTTTGACCTATTGCAGGATGCTAAAGTGTTCACAAAACTGGATTTACGCAACGCTTATCATCTGGTAAGAATAAGGGAGGGGGATGAGTGGAAAACTGGATTTAATACCCCAACAGTGGTGCCTTTTGGGTTAACTAACGCCCCAGCAGTTTTCCAGGCGCTGGTCAATGATGTACTCAGGGAGTTTTTGAACGTGTTTGTCTTTGTGTATTTGGATGACATTTTAATCTTCTCTCCTGATAAGGAGACTCATGTGCAACATGTCCACCAAGTACTACAGCGCCTACTGGATAATCACCTGTTTGTAAAAGCAGAGTAGTGTGATCAACTGTCTCATTCCTGGGGTTCATCATTTCTCCTGGACAAATCCCGATGGACCCTGCAAAGGTCAGTGCAGTGGCAGACTGGGCCACCCCCACCAATAGGAAGAAGGTACAGCAGTTTTTGGGGTTTGCTAACTTCTACAGACAATGTATTAGGAACTTTAGCTCTGTTGCTGCTCCCCTTCATGCACTGACCTTACCAGGGGTTAACTTTGTGTTGGGCCTGAGGGCCGAGGAGGCTTTTAATGAGTAAAAAAGAAGGTTTACCACAGCTCCCATACTGACTGTTCCTGATCCTCAACGACAGTTTGTTGTGGAGGTGGATGCCTCCAATAATGGGGTGGGGGCCATTCTCTCACAGAGAGCTGGGGATCATAAGATGCATCCTTGTGCCTTTTTGTCTCGCAAACTATCTCCCGCAGAGAGAAACTACGACGTCGGAGACCGAGAGCTGTTGGCAGTCAAGATGGCACTGGAGGAGTGGAGGCACTGGCTTGAGGGGGCGCTACAGCAGTTCTTGGTTTGGACCGACCACAAGAACCTTCAATACATCCGCAAAGCTAAGAGGTTGAACTCACGCCAGGCCCGGTGGCAACTTTTTTTTAACCGTTTTGACTTTACATTGTCTTTCCGACCTGGGTCCAAGAATGGCAAACCTGACGTCCTCTCACGCCTCCATGACCCAGAGCCCATGGCCAAGGATCCAGAGCCAATCTTTCCACTCTCCTGTGTGGTTGGGGTGGTGACATGGCCTAGAGTAGATCAGGTGAAATGTGTCAATGGTGAGGGGCCGAAACCTAGTGGCTGTCCAATGGACAGGCTATTCGTGCCTGAATCCATGCGGTCACAGGTTATTCATTGGTCTCACACATTACTGCTCACTTGTCATCCAGGGGTCAAGCGGACCATATTCGTCGTTCGACAGAGGTTTTGGTGGCCTTCCTTGGTTAAGGATGTCTCTGAATATGTGGCTGCTTGTGTAGTTTGTGCCAGGAACAAGACGTCATCAAAATCACAGATGGGACTGCTGCAGCCTCTCCCCGTTCCCAGCAGGCCCTGGTCTGACATTTCGTTGGATTTTGTCACGGGTCTTCCTCCATCCAAGGGTAACACCACTGTCCTCACTTTAGTGGACAGGTTCTCTAAGATGGTCCATTTTATTGCCATGCCAAAGTTGCTGTCAGCTAAAGAGACTGCTCAGGCGTTATTGACTCATGTTGTCCGTATTCATGGTATTCCCAGAGACATTGTGTCGGATCGAGGTCCTCAGTTTTCCTCCAGGTTCTGGAAGGAGTTTTGCACCCTCCTGGGAGCTTCCGTCAGCCTCACCTCAGGTTATCATCCCCAGTCCAACGGACAGACAGAACGGCTGAATCAGGAGTTGGAGACGTGCCTGCGCTACCTGGTTTCTCAGAACCCTGCAACCTGGAGCGAGCATCTGACATGGGTGGAGTATGCACGCAACTCTTTGCCCACCTCTGCTACCGGTCTGTCTCCCTTTCACTGTGTCTTTGGCTATCAGCCTCCTCTATTCTCAGAAACTGAGAAGGAGGTGGTGGTGCCATCTGCTCACGCCTTAGTCAGAAGATGCCACAGTGTCTGGGCTGCAGCTCGTCGGGTCCTCCTGAGGAATTCGGCTCGGATGAAGAGAAGACGGTGGCGGATCAACGGCGGCGGGCGGCACCTACATACAGACCGGGGCAGCGGGTGTGGTTGTCCACAAAGGATCTGCCACTCAGGGTCTTGTCAAAGAAGCTCGCTCCAAGGTTTGTGGGTCCATTTCCTGTCACTAAAATAATCAATCCTGTATCTGTCCGTCTCCGTCTGCCCAGGTCACTACGGGTTCATCCAGAGCGAGCAAGTCATTTCATTGGACGAGAGCCATACTATGAGAGCTGGTCACAGGGATGCGTTCAAATTTAGTCAGTAATTTGAGGAACTCTCAAAATGACGAACGCAGATAAAGTTGAGCTCGAAAATCCTCCAGCATCATTGAAGTCTCCGGTTTGGGAACATTTTGGTTTTGCAGTTACGTACAAGGATGACGGACAAGCAAGTCCTAATGTCAAGCAGGCTGCTTAGGTACTAGTACAGTACAGTTCAAATACAGATTATTTCAGTTCATCGAAATGCTGCACCTTATATGTTCATTTTATTATATTTTGTAATAATTTGAGTGAATATTCACTGTTTAATAATAATTAAAAACCCAAAACTAATAGTTTATGTTTTGTGAGTACTAGTACAGTAAAGTTCAAATACAGATTATTTCAGTTCATCGAAATGCTGCACCTTAATGTTTATTTTATTATATTTTGTTTAAATATTTGAGTGAATACATTATTCAAAGTTTAATAATAATCCATCCATCCATCTTCTCCCGCTTATCCGTGGTCGGGTCGCGGGGGTAGCAGTTCCAGCAGAGAGCCCCAAACTTTATTTTCCCTGGCGACATCAACCAGCTCTGACTGGGGGGTCCCAAGGCGCTCCCAGGCCAGCGAAGAGATATAATCCCTCCACCTGGTCCTAGGTCTACCCCTTGGTCTCTTCCCAGCTGGACGTGCCTGGAACACCTCCCTAGGGAGGCGCCCAGGTGGCATCCTAACTAGGTGCCCAAACCACCTCAACTGGCTCCTTTCGACGCGAAGGAGGAGCGGCTCAACTCCGAGTCCCTCCCTGATGACCGAACTTCTCACCTTATCCCTAAGGGAGACACCAGCCACCCGGCGGAGGAAACCCATCTCGGCAGTTTGTATCCGCAATCTCGTTCTTTCGGTCATGACCCATCCTTCATGACCAGAGGTGAGGGTAGGAACGAAAATGGCCCGGTAGACAGAGAGCTTTGCCTTCTGGCTCTGCTCCCTTTTCGTCACAACGGTGCGGTAAAGCGACTGCAGTACCGCTTCCGCTGCTCCGATTCTCCGGCCCATCTCACGCTCCATTGTTCCCTCACTCGAGAACAAGACCCCGAGATACTTGAACTCCTTCACTTGGGGTAAGGACTCATTCCCTACTTGGAGTGGACAGTCCATCGGTTTCCTGCTGAGAACCATGGCCTCAGATTTGGAGGTGCTGATCCACATCCCAGCCGCTTCACACTCGGTTGCGAACCGATCCAGTGATTGCTGAAGGTCGCAGACCGATGAAGCCATCAGAACCACATCATCTGCAAAAAGCAGTGGTGCAATCCTTAGTCCACCGAACTGCAGACCCCCTCCCCCCACGACTACGTCTCGAAATCCGATCCATGTATATTACAAACAGGATTGGTGACAAAGCGCAGCCCTGGCGGAGGCCAACCCTCACCGGAAATGGGTCCGACTTACTGCCGAGGACCCGGACACAGCTCTCGCTTTGGGAGTACAGAGATCGGATGGCCCTGAGTAGAGACCCCCTCACCCCATACTCCTGCAGCACCTCCCACAGTAACTCCCTGGGAACTCGGTCATACGCCTTCTCCAAGTGTACAAAACACTCCTTGCGAGAGTAAAAAGCTGATCCGTCGTTCCACGACCAGGACGGAATCCGCATTGTTCCTCCTCAATCTGAGGTTCGACAATCGGCCTGACCCTCCTTTCGAGTACCTTGGAGTAAACTTTCCCGGGGAGGCTGAGTAGTGTGATGCCTCTGTAATTGGCACACACCCTCTGATCCCCCTTTTTAAAAAGGAGAACCACCACCCCGGTCTGCCACTCCTTCAGTACTGTTTCCGACTTCCACACAACGTTGATGAGACGTGTCAACCATGACAGTCCCTCAACACCCAGAGCCTTCAGCATTTCCGGGCGGATCTCATCCATCCCCGGGGCTTTGACACTGTGGAGTTGTTTGACGACCTCAGTGACCTCCCCCCGGGAGATTGGTGTTGATCCCCCGTCATACTCCAGCTCTGCCTCTAACATAGAGGGCGGAGTTGTCGGGTTCAGGAGTTCCTCAAAGTGTTCCTTCCAACGCCCTAACACTCCATCAGTTGAGGTCAACAACGTCCCATCCTTACTGTACACAGCTTGGATGGTTCCCTGCTTCCCCCTCCTGAGGTGTCGGACAGTTTTCCAGAACAACTTTGGTGCCGCCCGAAAGTCCTTCTCCATGTCTTCTCTAAACTTCTCCCACACCCGCTGCTTTGCCTCGGCCACGGATGAGGCTGCTGCCCTTCGGGCCTGTCGGTACCTTGCAACTGCCTCGGGAGTCCCCCGGGATAACAAATCCCTGAAGGCCTCCTTCTTCAGTCGGACGGCTTCCCTGACCACCGGTGTCCACCAGGAGGTTCGAGGGCCCCCTTGAGGCACCTAGGACCTTGAAACCACAGCTCCCCGCCGCGGCTTCGGCAATAGAGGCTTTGAACACCGACCACTCTGGTTCAATGTCCCCAACCTCCACAGGAATGCCCGAAAAGCTCCGCCGGAGGTGCGAGTTGAAGGCCTCCTGAACTTGGGCCTCCTCCAGACGTTCCCAGTTCACCCGAACTACACATTTGGGCTTACCAGGTCTATCCAGAGGCTTCCACCGCCACTCGACCCAACTCACCACCAGATGGTGATCAGTTGACAACTCCGCCCCTCTCTTTACCCGAGTGTCCAAAACATACGGCCTCAGGTCCGATGATACGATAACGAAATCGATCATGGACCTTCTGCCTAGGGTGCTCTGGTACCACGTACACTTATGAGCATCCTTATGTTCGAACATGGTGTTTATTATGGCCAATCCATGACTAGCACAGAAGTCCAGTAACAAACCACCACTCCGGTTCAGATCAGGGGGGCCGTTCCTCCCAATCACGCCCCTCCAAGTGTCTCCATCATTGCCCACATGCGCGTTGAAGTCTCCCAGCAAGATTAAAGAGTCCCCTTCAGGAGCCCCATACAGGACTCTTTCCAGGGTCTCCAAGAAGGTCGTATACTCTGAACTGCTGTTGGGTGCATAAGCACACACAACAGTCAGAGTTTTCCCCCCCCATAACTCGCAGGCGTAGGGAGGCGACCCTCTCGTCCACTGGGGTAAACTCCAACAACGAAGCACCTAACCGGGGACTTGTGAGTATCCCCACACCCGCCCGGCGCCTCACACCTTGAGCAACTCCGGAGAAGAATAGAGTCCAACCCCTATCCAGAAGTAAGGTTCCAGAGTCGACGCTGTGCGTAGAGGTGAGCCCAACGAGATCCAACTGGAAACGCTCCACCTCCCGCACAAGCTCCGGCTCCTTCCCCCCCAGAGAGGTGACGTTCCACGTCCCCAAAGCCAGCTTCTGTCGCCCGGGTCTGGTCCGTCGAGACCCTCCGCTTTTACTGCCACCCTTCTGGCAGCGCACCCGACCCCATCGTTGTTTCGCGTAGGTGGTGGGCCCGCGGGACAGAGAAGCGGAGGTGTTGCCCACGTTGCCTTTTCGGGCTGGGCCCGGCCGGGCTCCGTGGCAAGCCCGGCCACCAGACGCTCGCCGACGAGTCCTCCTTCTGGCTCCAGAAAGGGACCCCGGGCTTCCTCCGGGCCGGGTATCCTCACTTCTTGGTTTTTCTTTCATGAGGTCTTTTGAACCATTCTTAGTCTGGCCCCTTGACTGAGACCAATTTGCCATGGGAGACCCTACCAGGAACACAAGGTTCCAGACAACACAGCCCCCAGGTTCATCAGGGCACACAAACCTCTCTACCACGGTAAGGTGCTGGTTCTTCAGAGAGGAGTTTAATAATAATAAAAAATATATATATTTTATGTTTTGTGATAATTTGTTTTCTGCTGTACCGAAAACGTACCGAACCGAACCGTGACCTAAAAACCGAGGTACGTACCGAACCGAAATGTTTGTGAACCGTTACACCCCTAGTCTTTAGTCAGCAACATTGACTGTGTTCTTCTTTTAATCTGGCACCTTCTTTCCAACACAACTATCTACACAACAAAAACATCACCACAGGAGACAAGAAGTTGGCCCTGCTTGCAGACCTTGCCACATGACCATGTGAGAGGCCTGATACGAGCCTCTATCAGCGCTGTCACTTCCCCTGCTCCTCGGCTCGTCAATAACAAACAACTAGCTTTCCTTTTTACACACACATTCTGATAGTACATCGGAGTGTGTGTGTGTGTGTGTGTGTGTGTGTGTGTGTGTGTGTGTGTGTGTGTGTGTGTGTGTGTGCCGAGCGGGGTTAGGGTTATTTCTGGATGGTTTATCTTCCTCCCATGCACATTCACAGTGTATGCTGTGCCAGATGGCCAAAGAACACAGAGCTGTTAATGGTACCACTTGATCATGTTTCCGCTCCGCTATAAATCAGTATATTAACAACGTACATAAATGCCATACACAGAGCTTTTGATTGATCCCCATGTGACGCTTAAAGCCATTTCATAAAAGGAGAATCACTCAATGAAGATGTAGCCATGTGTGCCTGAGTGTTTGTCCATGGGAGAAATATCACAGGCAGTCATTTAAATACATTTACTGGAATCTAATTAGAATGGCTCTTCATGTTTTCATTTACATAATTGATGTCTTAGTTTATAGAGGTAGATTACTGATGAACATGTGGTTCATTGTAAACAAGTTCTTATAAGTTCAAATCCAGGCTATTAAATGTGCCTATAGCTCCAAAACACACGCGCACACACACACACACACACACACACACACACACACACACACACACACACACACACACACACATATAAACACTGCACAATGTGCCTCATGTAATACAGTACTGCTCCCAGGTGGTGAAACACATGGCTGCACAAGAGAAATCAAAAGTTCAAATGAAATCAAAAGTCGCCGTTTTGAATGTACTGCTTTATATCGACATTTTGAAAGAGCTTTCTGTGTTGAATAGACTTCGGATATTCTCACATAATGTTGATTCAACTTTCATCCAAACGGCTGTCAACAACTTTGTTGTGCTTGAAATAATTTGCTCAACGTAAAATAAAGAAATTCCAAATTACCACCTTTTTTAAAAGTGAATGTTTTAGCTTCTAAGAAAGTCTCAGTGTTGAGGTTTCTGCTCAAATATCTGAATATACCTTATAAAACGAATAAAACACACACTATGCATTGTTGGTAGATATTAAAATGATATTATTAGCTTGTTTTTGAATCAAGTAATGAAAAAACAGGAAAAAGATATTAAAACAAAATTGAACCACTGAAAAAAATAGTTTTGAATACATTATATATATGTATATACAATATAAATATATTTAGACAAGTTGTCTCCGTCTGGTTTCTTTCCATGCAGTTTATTTGTTCATGCTCCTTTGAACACAAACAGCACAGAGCCCAGTGGAAGTCCAGTGTACAAGGAGAAAAGCACAGGTGGTACTTCTAACATTAATGACGCAGGATTATAATAGAAATGACAGAAACAATACATTATATTTAATGAAATCAATGGAAGAATTTAAAAAGCAAAAAGTCACTAAACGTGTTTCTGGGTGGGCGTTAATGGTGTGCACGCGGTGTATCTCACTGAGAGAAGGAGCCGATCACACGTGTAGGTTTCATGTGTGCTATGAGTCCAGCCCTGCCTCTGGTGTCGGAGCCGTGCGCCAGGAAGGCCCTGCCCGTGCCCGTGCCCGTGCACGGGAAGTGGAGATCAGTGTCAGTTTCCAACAACGGCTCTATATTTAGCGAGGGGCCTGGGTGACCCCGTGTAACTGCAACACGTAGAGACACACTTCTGGATCTTTCTCTTGCTGTGCTGTGTGTTGAACAGTAAAGGTGAGTTAGGATTCATTGATTTCCTGTGAAGTTGCAGTATGCATTTGGTCCTTCTCGTCTTTATAGTGTGGTTTGTTTTATGTTACATTTACAGCACCCCGAAGCGCCATGAGCTGATATCTGTCTTCCACTGACAATCCATCTGAGAAAGCACTATGTGTCAGTCGGCGGTGCCAGCGGCCAGACTGGGCCTGAACAGTGCTGACCCGCTGGCGAGAGAGGCTTTTCTGATGGCTCATGACTACATAGACTATGTAACCACAGGGGGGGGCCGATGGCACCATGGGTCCTGCCCCCACATCCTGCTGCAGAGCGCTGCGCCATGCTGGAGACGAGCTCCTCACCCGCTTCCCCATCTTCTTCAGACGCTGGCCTCGAGTCTTCCAGGATGTGACGGAGAAAACGGCCTGCCCCACGCTCTTGAGCATCCTGGACGAGCACTTCTTCGCCCCGGTGCCTGGGGGGCAGCGCAGGGAGCTGGCCTGGAGCGCAGTGCTCTCAGTGTATGTGCTGGCGGGCCAGATGGCTCTACATTGCCATGAAAGGGGCATGGTGGTGGTCCTGCCTCAGCTGAAGGAGTGTGTGGGGGCGTATGTGGAGAGAGTCGTCTGCCCTGAGATACGAGATGGCGGAGGATGGGTAAAATAATACAAGCGGATTATTTAAACTTCATGTAGAGTTGGATGAGGTACTTATCCATAATAGCACAGAGGCTATGTAATGTAGCCTATACTGCTGTGCATGGGGGCAGCAGTAAAACACATCATATCAATTTCAGTGTACACTACATTTCTGGAACTTTTCCATATTGCTTGGCTCCCGCTGCCTTGATCCCTACCAGCTCCTTTTGGCGGCTCACCTACATGGCCCTGCTGCACCTGTTCCCAGCACTTAGCTTCCATGCAGTTGTGGCTTGAAAGGCATCGGTGATATTCTGACTATGGATAAGTACCTCATACCACCCCACTTTAAACAATGCATCTCTATTAATATAAAGAACATGTGAGAAAAGTATTTGAATAGTTTAAATCAATATCCTTTTAGTGCGTAGTGTCGACCAAGCTCCAAAGCATTGCATCTTCCTATGCAACTGAACTGGGTAGATTATTTCCTCAGAACCTGGTGAAAGCATACATCTCTATAGTTATTTTTTTAATTAGAGAGTCTTGTAATTTACAATCTACATGCCAAAACAAGTAAAGTAATTTTGGTCATGTTTCCAGAGATGACAAATCTCAACCAGATTATAGGTTCCCTTCGAGATATAGAACATGCAAATCACGAGGCTCCCGTAATCTTAATGTAATCATGCACTTTACATTGTGCTTTAAAGATTTGCATAATGACGTTAAGTGCAGGGCCCCGCTGGGATGTGCGCATGCTTTTGAGCTTTTCTGAAGTGAGTCTGGGCCCTAGGTAGTCTACACTTATATAAATAGGATGGCTTCCTGGGTTCGTTGAACGCTTCAGAAGAAATGGGAAATCCTGATGGGCCGTCAAACCGAGATGTTTTCATTTAAAGGGTGTCTTACAGTAAGTGTATGATAAAGGTGCAACGTGTCCAGCACACCCACACGTCTACAGGCGCACCCTTATGTGAAAGAAGAAACACTTCCAGAGTGTTCGATGGAGGACCAGGACAGCTGTGTGCTTTGTAATGCGTCACAGAACCACTGCTGATCCACATAAATTCACGCCCAAGGCTGCACGCTATGTGAATGCTCTCTTTTCCGTGAAGCAGATCCTCCCTACACTGTTTTTAATGGGATCCTCATGGTGTATCCTTTGAACAGGAAATCCTAATATCACTGTAAATATATTGGATTGGAATATTAACTCTCATTTGAAACTTCCGTCTGTTCTTTTGCTTCTGACAGAGTGGTTTTGTATCACGCTTTGGAGAGAAGCAGGGCCTGGAGGGCCAGGTGAAGAGAGGGTGCTACTGGACTCTGCTGGCGCTGGCTCTCAGCATCCTCACCTACTTCCTGTGGAAGAGAATGACTTGGCCAGCACTGCCACCTAGTGACCGTTCACACTAACTACAGGAATGAGCTGCCTGCCATCTGAAAGTCACATCATTTCTCTTTTAAAATGGTGTAAAAACATGTCGATAATTTACAGAGGTGGGAAGTAACTAAGTACATTTACTCAAGAACAATTCTGAGATACTTGTACTTTACTTGAGTGTGTACATGTCTTCTACTCCACTACACTTCATAGGTAAGTGATGTACTTTAAGTGTGTGTTTTTGTTTAAGCAGCGTGTAAACAATGCATTGCACACAATGTGAAGATGAGTACTAAATGAACAGACATAAGCATAAAATATAAACATCTCAAAATAGAAAATAAAAACAGAACTTTAACTTTAAAGTATAACATATACATAATGACTGGAAGATAAACATCAGAAGACTGTCTGTCAAATATACACTATGCAGGGCCAATTACAGCTGACACAATATAGTAGTATCATATGTATTAACATGGAGTGTGATCAGTGTGCCGTGTGAACACACTATACAGAGGGACACATGATTCTTTTTGAATGTAAACATTGAGTTACCAAGGCAACATGGGAAACTATGGCGCTGAGTGCTCTCTGCTGTCAGGGTGAGTGTTGGACTGTCAATGCTGCAGGAAGGACTTCCTGTACAGAGGAGCTGCACACGTCGGTTGTTCTGCATGTGTTAATACCTTTAGTTACTTCACAGATGAATGATGTGAAATCTAACCAAGTGTGGAATCAGACTTTAGTTCCACCTGGAGTGAATCCACCAGCTACCCTGCAGTCTACAAAGTACTTCAGACTAGCTGCACCTCCACCAGCTACCCTGCAGTCTACAAAGTACTTCAGACTAGCTGCACCTCCACCAGCTACCCTGCAGCCTACAAAGTACTTCAGACTAGCTGCACCTTCACCAGCTACCCTGCAGCCTACAAAGTACTTCAGACTAGCTGCACCTCCACCAGCTACCCTGCAGCCTACAAAGTACTTCAGAGTAGCTGCACCTTCACCAGCTACCCTGCAGTCTACAAAGTACTTCAGACTAGCTGCACCTTCACCAGCTACCCTGCAGTCTACAAAGTACTTCAGACTAGCTGCACCTCCACCAGCTACCCTGCAGTCTACAAAGTACTTCAGAGTAGCTGCACCTTCACCAGCTACCCTGCAGTCTACAAAGTACTTCAGACTAGCTGCACCTTCACCAGCTTTGAGAACACTTTCATGATCAATCATTATAAAACATATCATATATATTATTCTGAAATGGACCAATCAAACAACGACTACTTTTACTGTCTTTCACTATATTTAGATGAGAACACTTTCTACTTTCACTTGAGGAACATTTTGAATGCAGGACTTTTACTGTAACATAGTATTCCTACACTTATTTGACTCAAGAACAAGACCTGAGTACTTTCCCCACCTCTGGTAATTGTCCTATAGATCAGTATACTTCATTACTCAGGGGGTCTAAGCCTTTAGAGTAGTCACATTGTTTATGCTGCAGCATGTGAACTGTGATCTGGAATCTTTTTAAACTGTCTTGTTCTGCTGGTTTCCTTCCTTCATTAAAACATGCATTTGTGTTGCCCCTTTGTTCATACAGCCTATTTGAAACAACGTGTGAAGGATTCAAGATACACAATATGAGCTTTGTACGATAGACAAACACACTGATATATCTGTGGCTACACTTGAGTGTTCTTTCCGGAGAAAGTAGGCAAGTTGACTTAATGCACGGTGTTGTGAATCAGCTAAAACATCATCATCATCATCATCATCATCATCATCATCATCATCATCATCATCATCATCATCATCATCATCAAGTGAGTCCATTCATTAAAGGCACAAAGACGTGGTGTACAGTTGGACCTTTATTACGCGGAACAGCAGCCAGAACAATGAAAGGATTTGGAAGGTTACGCTTGAAGCCGACATTGACAGCAGCGGAGCAGTGAAAGGACATGGCAGTCATAGCCAACATTGACAGCACGAATAATGCTGAAAGAAATTGCAACCGTACATTTTCCTCTTACATTAATTTAAAAGATTCTTGGAAACTGATATTTAGGCCAGATCTTCCTCCCCCTCCTCGAACTCCCCCTCCTCCTCAGCAGTGGCATCCTGGTACTGCTGGTACTCTGACACCAAGTCATTCATGTTGCTCTCTGCCTCAGTGAACTCCATCTCATCCATACCTTCACCGGTGTACCAGTGCAGGAAGGCCTTCCTCCTGAACATAGCTGTGAACTGCTCAGAGATGCGCTTGAACAGCTCCTGGATGGCCGTGCTGTTGCCGATGAAGGTGGCAGACATCTTGAGGCCACGGGGAGGAATGTCGCAGACAGCGGTCTTTACGTTGTTGGGGATCCATTCAACGAAGTAGCTGCTATTCTTGTTCTGCACGTTCAGCATCTGCTCGTCAACCTCCTTCATTGACATGCGGCCGCGGAAGATGGCAGCGACGGTGAGGTAGCGGCCGTGACGTGGGTCACAGGCAGCCATCATGTTCTTGGCATCAAACATTTGCTGGGTGAGCTCGGGCACAGTGAGGGCGCGGTACTGCTGGCTGCCTCTGCTTGTGAGGGGGGCGAAGCCGGGCATGAAGAAGTGCAGACGGGGGAAGGGCACCATGTTGACAGCAAGCTTCCGCAGGTCAGCGTTGAGCTGTCCAGGGAACCTGAGGCACGTGGTGACGCCGCTCATGGTCGCAGAGACCAAGTGGTTCAGATCCCCGTAAGAGGGAGTCGTGAGCTTGAGTGTGCGGAAACAGATGTCATACAGGGCCTCGTTGTCAATGCAGAAGGTCTCATCTGTGTTTTCTACCAGCTGGTGCACTGACAGGGTGGCGTTGTAGGGCTCAACAACTGTATCTGACACTTTGGGGGAAGGCACCACGCTGAAGGTGTTCATGATGCGGTCAGGGTACTCTTCACGGATCTTGCTGATCATCAGGGTGCCCATTCCAGACCCTGTGCCACCACCCAGGGAGTGTGTGAGCTGGAAGCCCTGGAGGCAGTCACAGCTCTCTGCCTCCTTCCTCACCACGTCCAGGACAGAGTCCACCAGCTCTGCACCCTCTGTGTAGTGACCCTTCGCCCAGTTGTTGCCAGCCCCGCTCTGGCCTGCAAGACAAGAATCATAAATGAAGAGGCGGCACCGTGCAAACAATCAATTGCCATGCTCTGAACAGATCTAATACATATCACTTACCAAACACAAAGTTGTCTGGTCTGAAGATCTGGCCGAAAGGTCCAGACCTTACGGAGTCCATGGTGCCTGGCTCAAGATCCACCAGCACAGCACGGGGCACATATTTACCACCTGGAACCCACAGGTCAGAGGTCAGGGAGCATGGCCAACACTAACATTCAACATACAATTACACAAGAAGTCAAGGCTGTTTGGAAGTCACCTGAAGCCTCATTGTAGTAGACATTGATCCTGTCCAGCTGCAGGTCACTGTCACCGTGGTATGTACCAGTCGGGTCAATACCGTGTTCATCACTGATCACCTCCCAAAACTATAGAACGGAAGCAACAATGGTTAGTTATTACATCCAACAAAAGCACGTGGAACACCAGTCCACTCCTCATTAGTGCATTTAGCAGCCTGTTATAATTGTGGATAAATGGTAGTGGATTAAACTCTTTTCCCGCCGGGCTGACTTCGACATGCGTCCTGATCCCCTATTGGCTGCAACTCCTGTGCTATGAAATTGAAAAAATGCAATAACTCTGCCTAATTCAGGCAAACGCCCGGCGCAGCTCAGTATGGCATAATCCAGTAGGCCTCAATTAGTCGGCGAAAAAGCACACGTCCGATCGTCCGGGGCGTGTTATTTACAATATCGGAAAAGTACATCTTTCCATTACGTGTCCGACGGAAAAGTGACGTTTTTCGCCCAGATTTATTGACAAATGATTGATACATTCAGCTTACAGAAGGCAGAACTCATTCGCAAAGTGTCCGTGTCCGCCCTTGTTGTTTGCGACCGCTTTACGTTTCCTTCTTTGTCATGTGTGATGCAGTCAAATCGTACCGCTCACTTATGTTAGCGGTGTCGTAAAACCGTGGGGAAATGTGAAATACGATGCAGAAGAAGAAGAGTCCAGTGGCCCCAAGAGGTCAACTAAAGGTTTATTTATTTTCTAAGAAGGTTTGTACACATCATCCTCTCACCGTTGTAAAATGGTGTGTTCAGTTAATAAGGAAAACTATTGAAATAAATTCTGTCAGAAAATAGTGGATGAAGGGCTTGAAAGGGGGCTCCACAGTTGATGTACTGATGGGCCTGAAAAGGGGTAAGTAAAATCATTTTAGAAAACAACAAACATACAGGAGGGGTTTGAAAGGGGGTCTACATATTGACACTGTGCTAGGGCTACTACTAGTCTAGTGTATAATTATTGTATTGCATGTTTCTTGCCAAACATGAACAAACAAACAATAACATGTTACCTTGGTTACAGTAACCCAGATTCTTGTATGCTTTATGTTGATATTTAATAATATTTAAAATAGGTGCAGCATGCACAAAGTATAGCTACAAGTGAAACATGTATTCGGACAAACTCACTCGTTTACACTGAGACGGGCCCGTTATAAATGTAACCAACATCAATTAAATACAAAACTTTAAATACAAACATCATTGACGTTTTAATACAACATTACTAGTTTGTGGTGCTTTTCTCTTTTTCAACGACAGTGCAGCATTTGTACGCATTGCAGTAACGGCTGCCAAACGAACGATGGTGACATAACGGTAACCGTTAACCGAAAGCAACAACCGGACAGACAGTTATTTATCTCAATCAAAACATTTAATAACATCTTAAATCATTTTTATAGTTTTTATTCGTCAATAAGTTGACATAATATTCTCTTGATGCGTTATATTAAACATGTACATGCAATGTGCACAAAGTAGGGCCCATTACATGTTCCAAGGGTTGGGTCAAACATGGCACGGCTGTCAAACGACCAGTATAATATATATAATATAACGGTAAGAGTTATCGTTTTAGTGTTTGCTAGCAACAAACGGACAGACACTTATTCCAATCAGAACATGTTACATAATGTCCATAAAACATTTAAATCGTTTTAATTCGTCAATTCGTTGACATAATACCGCCCTTAACACGTTATATTAATAATTTAATTTCAATTTTCACAAGTAGGGCCCATTACATGTTCCAAGGGTTGGGTCAACAAAGGGACCGAACTAGCACAAAGCACCGGCTCCCAGAGCCGAGAATAAGACATTTCTGAATGAAAATTATTCAATTGAAAAGAAAAAGGGCTAATTGCAACATTACTAACCTTAGCACCGATCTGGTTGCCACATTGGCCGGCTTGGAGATGCACAATTTCCCTCATATTGGTTTCTGGATATTGGTTAGAGATCTCGCAGACGACAACGCCCTTCTGTTTGTGCCGGTGCGGCGGATCAAACATTGGTTTTATACAACAACAAGACCCGCCCTTTTCTCCCCCACTCGAATATCTATTGGCAGATTTACGAACGCATCATTAACAGACACATAATAACCTGATAATAACCAATAAAAGCTTTCAATGCGTCTCGGTGATAGGTCGAATCCGCCTGCCAATCACATTCACCTCAAACGTGTCTGCTCTCTAATCTGCAGACGTTGGCCTATTTCCCATATCATGGCTGATGAAGATATATGCGACGCTCACCACAGATTTTATTCTGCATTTCACAGTCGCTCTTAGCGTCTTTTAAAGACAGGGAACAATGCATGTATTATGTCATAATTAAGTATTTTTGATTTATGTCAGTTATAAGAAGGAGATCAGAGATGACTGCAAGGAATCCCCAGCCCCCGTGGGCGTGGCTGACGAAAGGCATACTATGGTCCAGTTTAGCGTAATTTTCGCTTTCCGAACTCGATGTTCTGGTGTGGCTGCACAGTCATGATGTTCAGCCTCTTAGGCCAATGAGTCTACAGCTAATCGTACCAGTTTAGCACAACAGCAGCTAAATGTACACATTGTCCCCCTATTCTCTGATACAGTTCATGATGAGATGGTGTAGGGTTTTATCAGAACAAAAAGCTGCTTCTTCTATCTACAATCTACATGATAATGTTGCATAAACAAAACTGCTCTGCAATAAACTGAATTCATAAATAGTCCATGCATGCATTTATGTCCAAGTAAAGACACCGATGGATACTGAAGAAAAGTTTGCATTTGGGTGTAAACAGATGAAGTGCAGTCTATCAAAAAGAGCTTTGCAGTGCCCAGAAGGATTTTAGTACAACATGGTTATCGTGCCTGCCTACGCAACACAGATGTGATGCACTGATAAGGTAACAATACATCTGTAGTATGGAAATGATTTTACACAGAAACCAAACCTCTGTAAACCTTGTAAAATGGTTTCTTCAAAGGTTTCCACCTGATTCAGCTTCTATACGCATACAGCTCGTATAGCATCTCTGAATCATGGTTAATTCTTAAGATAATGAATGACAAAACATTCAGTTTCAATGTAGCCTTTCATTTAAACATACCAATGTTCAGAAGCACAGGATTCCTGGAGACAATGTTTTGAAATGGTACTGCATTGTGGGTGGAAAGCAGAGTTGTGGAATGAGGGCTGATGGCTAGGCTGTGTCACCAGTGCTCCTATGTCTGCTGCCATGTCTTTAACAACTGGGAGAGTATCAATATCGGGTTGCTGTTGGCGTGACGATAAGCTTTCCTACTCGGTTTTGCAGACTTATGGCCTTAGTTAAAGGGATGCATATAAGCTTTAGAGAGTCCTACCCAGCCTTCAGCACAGTATCTATGCATGCCATACATTTGTATGTAGATTAATTATTGCACAGACTGGTAAAGGCTTTCATTGGTGTATGAATAGTTATTCATGTAGTACGTCTCTTTAATTTTTTTTGTGTAAAAAATGTGTATTCAACAGCCTGGGCCTAGATATTCTTTACAGGAACACCACTGTCTGCTATGCTTCCCATACAGTATGTAGGTCATGCTCATAGTCTCCTCTGTGTGCGCATTGTAATCTGACACACAAAGGCCTCTGTTTGCAACATCACAGTGCTATGTCGCAGAGAGGACGAGTCAGGATACTTTCTGTAGCCATTCTCTGCAGTGGGCCTGGTCAGTTTCACTTGCTTGCTGAAAGGGCAACATTTGACTTGCAGACACCGTCCACCAAGGTACAGCTGCTGAAGCCATTCATTTTGATATGTTTTGGTTGTCTGCGTTCTGCACACATTGCATATTAGAAAGCTAAAGTAGGCTAATGAACATGGTGAACTGGCCTGCTAATCATTAGCTTTGTCACTTACTTCGCAGGTTAGGTTATCATTTAGTGTAACCGACTGCTGCGTCATACCTCACAGAGCAGTTTATGTTTTGGATCCAATGAAAAACTCATATTGCTTTTTGTTGAAGAAGCCCGTGCAATGTTTACTCTGGGGTTGGCCTACAACATGCACCAGCACTGCACCACTTTATGTGGAAGCATGAACTCAGTACCAACTAACTTGACCTGACTAACATGTCAGCTTATTTCAGTAATAACAGTGACTGAGCCAAACAGGATGAAATGACAGGCCCAGGACTTTGTGCATATCTCTTTGTTGCTCTTCAGTCTGTTGACTTGTGCTATTATTTATTAATAATTCATAGTTCGCTTTCTTTAGGGGGATGAAGGGCATTGGGTGGTTTGTGCTGACAGCTTGAGCATATCAGCTGTAGCTTAAAGCATGCATACCTGGGAGGAGATGTTGCCGTGTTATGCTTTGTCTTTGTCTTAGTACAGTACTTCATGATGGAGCTCCTCCTACAGTGTGCTTAAGGGATTACGGGACCACACCCTGTATCTCTGAAGCCCTGTTGAAGCAGGGCTGTCTCCCATGACTCAGCATCTCTCGAAACACTGCAGCACTCAGCCTGAAGCACCTAGATCAATATCACAGAGAGGAAACAGATGTTGCTCGTGGGACACTACAATATACAGATGTCACATACAGATGTCACATTCCAATATAACGTTACAATGCTTTACCACAAATCACTGTGATGTCACCGATGTCATTTGGACAGAACAACAAACACAGAAACTGTCACTGTCAATACATGGTTTGTGGGAGATTCTTCTGGAAAGAATGCCCTTGATTTTTCATGTGCTGATTCTCAGTTGTGCACTGTCCTGAATGTTAAAAAACCTAACACAAATATAACAAAACATGAAACAAATGGACCACAACATGGTTATTTCATATTTCAGGGGGACAGCTTTAGATAATTATTAGATTCAATGAAAGGGTTTTGAAAATGTTACAAATGATGGAAGCATAACAAATCTAAGTATATAAGAAAATGAACTGTGCAATAATATGGAACAGTTAAAGTTGGGGTATATAATTTATTTCAGAAACACTTTTTGTTATATTCCATGGAATGCTCTTAACATCCCGATAGCAAGGAACATATTAAATGCTTTGACAATAAATACATAAAAACTAGTTCTGTCAAAATTATCGCGTTAACGGCGGTAATTCATTTTTTGAATTAATTGCGTTAAAATATTTAACGCATTTAACGCATGTGCAGAATGGCCCGCCCCATACGTGCCACCAGTGGCAGCGCCAGGGTATGGCTGGGGTAGGCTACACCCATACCAAGAAATGGCTTAGCCCTATGGGGGTTATTCCCTATCTTTATTCAAGAGCGTGGTATTTAAATTTGAGAGCATACTTTATGTATTTATTTCCCTCAAACTCTGTCCTTGCACTCAAATAGTGCCCTCACACTCAAAGTGCCTGCTTGCACTTAGATTTGCTCTGCTTGTGCTCAAACTCTACGCTTGCACTCAGATATATTGCTGCTCAGAATTATTCTGTGCGCGCTCGAAACTTTTGTGCAACAATTCTGTCAAAATCCCTCAACCAATAGGAGGCCAGGTGTCCTTGCGGGTGCGTTCGCTTTACTTATTACAGCGTCCAGTCAGGGCGGTTACTCTTTGGTTTATAAACTACCGCCCTCCACGGCTCTATAACATAACATGTACATCACTTCGCTGTACAACTTTTTTTTTGGTAAGCACAGTTAGTACATGTTTATAAAACGGACAATTCAAATCAAGCAATCTGATGTTTCTTAGTCGTGATATAATGAGCGTATATCCCGGGTATAATTGTAGTTACTTTTCACAAGTCAGTATCCCTCCGCGTCTGAGAACCGTTTCAACCATATGGTTACAACTGTTACATTACGTCCGTCACGAAACTAACTAACTAACAAAGCTTAAAATGGAAACATTTAAGGTTAACTTCGACCTCCGGGGCGGCCTTACTATGGAGGAGTGGATTGAGAAGTGCTTATCTCCAGAAAAAAAAAGCACCTGCTGTCTGTCTAATATGTTCTCTAGCTGTTATTGTTGTTGCATAGCAACCACCTCGAACTATGTTTTGTGCAGAAGGCAACGGAGGGACTATTTTATTTTGAACATCATTATTTAATAATAAAAACTATTTAAATTGGAGTGTGTATTTTTCTTTCACATTGCCAGCCACACGTGGTAACCGTTTTATAAATGCAATAGCTCACTTCAGGCCGTGATATACGAATATCTATACAATATGGTTGTCGACACTCCGCTTCGCGTCGGACCGAACCAAGCCGTAGCACAACAGTGCTGGAGCAGAACAACAGTCTGGAGGAAGAAGTGGGCCGGTTGGAAAATTCACTAGCAATCCCCCCTCCCAGAGCTCTATATGGCGCTGCCCCCTCCCCCCGTTGACAATTTACTAGCGATAACTAGGGCCGGTCGAGATTCCCGGGCTGATTTTTAATCCCAGTACGCCACTGAACGTAGCTATTATGTAAGGTGCTGGTATATATATATATATATATATATATATATATATATACTAACTGTCCCCAAAAAAAGTTGTAAGTCAAACAAGTGATAAAGCCGTGGAGGGCTGGAGTTTATAAACCAAAGAGTAACCGCCCTGACGGGACGCTGTAATAAGTAAAGCGAACGCACCCGCAAGGACACCTGGCCTCCTATTGAGGGATTTTGACAGGATTGTTGCACAAAAGTTTCGAGCTCACACAGAATAATTCTGAGAGCAGAAAAAGTTTCGAGTGCGCACAGAATAATTCTGAGCAGCAATATATCTGAGTGCAAGCGTAGAGTTTGAGCACAAGCAGAGAAAATCTAAGCGCAAGCAGGCACTATTTGAGTGTGAGGGCCAGTGGCGGCCGGCCCATAGGGGCGCTAGGGGCGCCGCCCCACCTCTTGCCAGATATAAAATAAAATAAATAAATATTAAATAAAAAAAAATTACTTAAAAAAAATTATATTTAAAAAAAATATGTTTTATATTTTAATTTTTAATGAACAAGGTAAATATCATACAATTAGTATCACAAAAATGTATAATCTACAATACAATCTCGTTTAAAATTGTGTTACGATGTCTAAAGTTACTGATAAGTCACCTGTTTCCTGCCTGGCCTTGCAGAGCCCCCGAGCGAAACAGCAGCAACCAGCAGGTTGCAAAAGTCTCAATAGTAAACTGTGCCGCCGAAACATAATTTCAGCCAATCAGCGCCGTCAAATATTTTGGTCACGTGGGCGCTCACATTGGCGCCCATGTTACGTGCGTTGACGTGAGGAGTTGTTTTTTAGACTCGTGAGTGACCAAGGTGACGCAGTATTTGGATGAGAATGGCGTGCAGGTGGAGTCGCCGGAATCTCGGTCCGCCAAAGAGCTACTCTCCAATCCTTTTGAAAGGAGAAGTTTGGGAGATAAATTGATACTTAAAGACCTTGGACCGGACCAACCCGATTTGTATATATCACAGCAAGCTCGTGAAAAAGACAAAAAGGATCAACAAGGCTTCTCACATGGCTAGCTGGATGCAAACAGGTAAATGCTATCTTTTGTTTCAAATGCTTGCTCTTCAAACAGCCGGGGACAGATACGATCTGTTCAGAAACAAGACAAAAGTTAAACAAGTACAAACCACAGACTGTCTGTGTCATGGAGAATACAGTCGCTGGTTTATTTATGTCTGTATAGGCCGTTGTTATGAGTGTGGAAGGTCGGAGCATATATAGCGTTAGCTTAGCCAAGCTCCATTCAGGGAACAAGCATTTTAAAAGGTTTTTCGCCTGCCGTCTGTCTGCAGACTTGTCAAAGCGTTAATTCATGGTTTGTACTAACCGGTATCAGTGTGTTGTTACGTCGGCATCATTTAGAAACGTGTATTACAATTTAATCACGGTAACATATGTTACTCTTGTTGTAGCTGTAGCTCCCGAGCCAGCGCGTCTTGTTTGAATGATGCGAGTAAACACAGCTGACAGCTGCGGTGAAACTCGAGCGACTAGAGCGATGCGATAGGAGCGTTTAGAGCAAAGCGAATATTCGCATCGCGTCCGGTCTGAACGCAGCATTAAAGCGAGCTCCGCGCTGCACTGGAAACGCGCCATTACATCACCAGAAGTCCTAATTTAAGGGGTAATTTCTCCCAAAAAAAATGTTTTACTCACTCTATCAACAGCCCCACCACAAATATTTTCCACCAGCCGCCACTGATGAGGACACTATTTGAGTGCAAGGACAGAGTTTGAGGGAAATAAATACATAAAGTATGCTCTCAAATTTAAATACCACTCTCTTGAATAAAGATAGGGAATAACCCCCATATAGCCTCACCATGAAAAATGATGTTAAAGTAAGCAAAATAAAGTCTGCCAACTCGCGCGGAGTAAATTGCACAGACAGCAGTTAGTAAGATTGATTTCAGTAGCCACGGTTTTGAAAACTTTTGTCATGTAGTGATCGTCTACTCAATAGAACATCTTTGATAATGTCTTCTGGCCAATCAGAATCAAGATAATGGCGTGGTGTTGTTGCAGGAAGTCCCGACGGAGAATACTTTTGCTGTAGTACAGCAGGGGTGCACATAACTGGTACGCAGGTTATGTGCGTAATCTGAAATGCATACCGTCACTTGTGTCACAAAGTGCATTTGCGTACCGACGTACTTGTGAAGCTTTTCCAGAAGGCGGTTCGATCACCGGACGACAGAGTCGGTCTCCGTGTGCACAGACAGGGCTGTTGTTAACGTCGGTCTGTACAACGGAATTGTGCCAAAACTACGCCAACCGGCTGCGGAGGGAGACTCCCCCACCCTTCACTGGAGAACTGCGCTAAAACAGCTGATCACAACGTTCACACTCTGTGGTCACGAAGTACTCCACTAGCCGCCGCCGCCCCCCCCCTCTGTCGACTTTCCTGAAGTACTCCCCCGTTGATAGAAATCAACACGTAATGAAATAAGACCCCACGGTTCGATGATTGATAGGTGTGTGGGTTGTCTTTCATTTTGACACACAGAACAATGTTATAATAAACATAGATAGGCCTACTGTATGTTACATGGATATATCCGCCTTCTTTCTGTAGCAGGATGAGCAGTAAATAGTGTTGGAAGGCATATTCTTTTTAGCCTATCACCGCCAGGGGGCACCCTATAAAGGGGCAGAGGCTTCTAGCTGGCAGCCTCTTGTTTGCTGGTGCCCAGACCTACCCACTTCCGTTTTTGCCGTGTTTTGCTTCCGCCACCGGCGTAGGTATGTTGTAGGGGAATAGCTGGCTTCAGGTAAAGTTTCACAATTCTCTATCATACTTACGTGTAGTCACGTTTTGTTTTGTATAGCGGAGGGTCTTCCTGGCGATGCCCGTCAAGTAGCTGTAACATAGAGAGCATGAAACTCTCTCCTCTCTGCCTGATCGGTATGTACGGCGATTTGTTCAGTCCATTCACCACACCTTTCCTGAACATTAATATTATACTTGTGTGTTTATTGTTAATCTAGGGCCAAGCTAAGGCTTTAAAGAACCGCTGCTGTTTTGCTGCACCGAAAAGAGACAGGTTTCTGACGCAGGGTCATCACCCGTACTGCTGATCCTGTGTGCTGCTAAGTGCTTGTAGATTGTCTGCGTCTGGCTATCGTGTCTGGTCCGGTTTGGCATTGCCTACGGCAGTATCATCACCTGCCCTACTGATCCTGTGCTACTGGACACTACTTCGATTGTTCGCTTTTGGCTACTGTGTTTGGGCCGGTTTAGCGTGGCCTACTCTGCACTATAGGTCCGCTCCCTTTAGTGGGATTTTAGTGACTGGACTGCTGGGCTAACTCCTTCTGTTTAGTTATTCTTTCCTTCACCAATTCAAACTATTTTGTTTACTTTTGTTTCTTTTCATTAATAGTTTATTTTTGTTTATTCCTATTTTTCTTTGTTTTCTTTTGGTTTATTTTATACTTAATTAGTGTCGATATATCTTTGCTCAATTCATTGTTGGTTTATATGATTTTGGTTTAGGTTTTCTTTCTTTGTTTTTTTGCATAGTTTTGTTTATGCCGCATGATTGCCCGTATGGCTGCGGCTAATTTTGGTTAATTTCATTTTGAGTCATTCTGTGTTTTTGTCCCCCACTTATTGTGTTTTCCCTTGTTCTCCTGTTTTAGTTACTGAGAGCTGAAGGTGGTGGTATTGGTGTCCGAGGTGGTGGCTTCCCCCTTTCCGTGTGCTGTGCTTCCCCCGAGTTTTTGGATCTTTTCTCCGTGTGATTGTGAGTGTGGAACATGTGTGACCGGGGTGACTTAAGTTTGTTTTGTGGGATCCCTCTACTCATTTGTTGACCGAACAAGGGGGGCTGAGGCTCACCAGTGGGGGCACTGGTGAGCCTCAGCCCCCCTTGTTCGTTCTCTCCCTTTTGGATATAGCCCTGTGTGACGGTTTTTATAAATTGTATTTTTACTATTGTATAAATAAACTGTTCTATTTTTGATAATTGAACCACGTCTCTTGTTCTATGAGTAACCGAACCTGTGTGTCCTAGTGACTTAAAACTTGTCACATGTCCCTGTGTGAAATTCCCAGGGTGGCGTTGTCGGACTTAGCTGTTTAAACCAAACTGTTAAATTAATATATTTATTCTGCGGCCACTGCTACATTTCATTTATCTTTCCATTCCCACAACAATATACATACATAAATGGCATATTTTGGACATCGCTCGAATGGTGATTAATCAAGATGAATTCATTTTTAAGCTGTGATTAATCTGATTAAAAATTGTAATCGTTTGACAGCCCTAAAAAACACGTCATCTGTGGAAGCCGTAGTACTGTAAAAAGCACGACCAATCATTCTAAAATAGCTGGATGGCCGACCTGCCTGTCAGCCTTCCATCTGTGCACAAATCTTATCTCGTGCCCTCATTAGTCATGTGCGTGTTCGTGTGTGTTGGAGGAGGGGCTCTGTGAGGAAGTGGCAGATTTTTTCCAGTTGTGTATTTTCAAATTCTAGCGCACTCGAGCTGGTTTCTCCAAAATTACCTACCCCACCTTTAAGTATGAAAACTATAAACTATCACTTACATTCATTGAAATAAACATAATGCGTCAGCTGGGGGAATAGTTGACTGGTCCTATGAATATTATGGGGATGGACAGGGGGTCGGGCAGGTGTCAGACTGGAGCAGCTGGGCTCATGTAGAAACACTGATTCACTCTCAGATCAGGTTACTGACCCACTGCCGCAGCATTCAGCCAGGCTCATATTCTTCTGCAAACCTAAACCCTTTGAAGCCATAGACACGATACAAGTCAAAATGTGTCAGGCAATGTGTTTGTCTGACTGCAGGTTACACCCTGGTGTTGTAAAAGATGCTCAGCTGAGAAAGAAGCAAAACACAAATACTTTTAACAGAGATGAAGCCTTATTTGATTTTTCTGAAGAGTATTTAGAGATACATACTCTTACTCCATTCTAACTAGCATACAAAACAAAATATATGTAAAAGAAAAGACAGAGATTTGACCTTTTACATTTAAACAAAATGTTTGTCTGCCAAATGATCCATTTCCTTTGTAATGCTGCATGGACTGCATTCACAGTATATAACTATTGTCCAGGGTATATGCGACCTCTCAGAGCAACACACTCTCACTCCATAATCGTCCAGGAGCGACGTTTGGTCAGGGTCCCGTGGCATGCAGTTGTGACGCTCCTAGGCTCCTTCAGCTTTATAAAGGGACGCAAATAGCTTTCAACTGATTGCAATGTATTCCCATCTGCGGCGGGATTTGACGCTCATGGAAGCACGGCATTTGTTTGTGTCGACTGCCCTTAAAGGCAATGAGAGCGTCCATTCCCATTGGATAACGGAGAATTGTACACCCGGAAGTAAGTATTCCTCTTACTGTCGATTGATTTTACAGTGATATCTGCACTACTCATCGACTAAAAAACACCAGATTATCCTTGTTGATTACACAACATTGATTGGTTTAAATTGTGTGGAATGCTTTTGTATTTTTCCCCTCCGATTCGGAGAAACAAATCTTTTTTCGGAGTAAAGGATGGCAGAAGACACTACACTACCCAGAATCCCCAGCTATCGTTTGGACTACACCATAAGCTCTGTTTGACGTCTTCAAATTTCTCCCTGCAGAAAAAAAACATGGCCGAACTTCGTTTTATTCTCGGTGGAAAATGCCTATTTTAAAGTTAGTTTGGCCATTAAAATGCATTTTGATGTCATTTGATGCGAGAAATATGAGTTGTTATTTTAGATGATGTGTGCAGTGGATGTACATGATCTTTAGTTTGCTAGTTATTACGAAGATTACTTCAGGAAATTGCGTCCAACGTTTTCATGGTTACCAAGGTGGTTGCTAGGGACGCTGCTATCGATATTATTTCTGTTATGTTGTGTAACTGTTTAATGGTGTTATCTTTATTGCTATCCCCTTCCCCGTCAATGTATAGTGTTCGTCCACAGTGCAAACATATTAGTTTAACAAAATCCGCATCTAAAGATACGTTATTTTCCCCTGTGCAATTCCAGTCTCACATCTCACAGCACATCGTCATTAACAAATACCGGAAACAGACCGAAAACATTTTTAAAAATAAAATTGGCTGACTTTTATATTTGATCCAATTGGTAGATATGCTGTATTTACACCATAAAGGTGCACAGCTGATATAAAGGGACACCTAGTGGTTAAAGCATGTTATTGAATTTCATTATTTTATTATTAGATATTAATAGGATCCCTATAAAGTATATTCATTCATTATATTACTCGTTATTCTCTACTAATAGTTCATTAAAGACTGTATATAATGACTATTTTGCACATCCTGTTCAAGATGGGAGGGAGAGAGAGGAGGCAGAGAGGAGAGAGAGAGGAGGGAGAGAGGAGGGAGAGAGGAGGGAGAGAGAGGAGGCAGAGAGGAGGCAGAGAGGAGAGAGAGAGGAGGGAGAGAGGAGGGAGAGAGGAAGCAGAGAGGAGGGAGAGAGGAGGGAGAGAGAGGAGGCAGAGAGGAGGGAGAGAGAGGAGGCAGAGAGGAGGCAGAGAGGATGGAGAGAGGAGGGAGAGAGGAGGCAGAGAGGAGGGAGAGAGGAGGCAGAGAGGAGGCAGAGAGGAGGGAGAGAGGAGGGAGAGAGAGGAGGCAGAGAGGAGGGAGAGAGGAGGGAGAGAGAGGAGGCAGAGAGGAGGCAGAGAGGAGGCAGAGAGGATGGAGAGAGGAGGGAGAGAGGAGGGAGAGAGGAGGCAGAGAGGAGGCAGAGAGGAGGGAGAGGGGAGGGAGAGAAAGGAGGCAGAGAGGAGGCAGAGAGGAGGCAGAGAGGAGGGAGAGAGAGGAGGCAGAGAGGATGGAGAGAGGAGGGAGAGAGGAGGCAGAGAGGAGGGAGAGAGGAGGGAGAGAGGAGGGAGAGAGGAGGCAGAGAGGAGGGAGAGAGGAGGGAGAGAGGAGGGAGAGAGAGGAGGCAGAGAGCAGGGAGAGAGAAGGGAGAGAGAAGGGAAAGAGAAGGGAGAGAGAGAGAGAAGGGACAGAGGAGAGGCATGTGGTAGAGGACCTGAACGCCACCATTATAAAAACTAAACTAAAATCTTGCCGAGGGCAGCACATACTGTAGGTCAGGGCCAGCTCTAAATTGTAGTATTTCTTAATCCTCCTGTTGTGTTCGTCAATGACACATTTTATGTTTTATATTTGGTCGCATCAAGGCCTTATGATATTATTATTATTGAAACATATACAATTACCAATTTCATTAAATGTAGTGGTTTGTAATATTTGTGACACCTAAGATTTTCCCGGACTTACACACCAGGAACACCACTATAGAATTAAAGGAGAAATGTTTGAGTAAAGGAAAGTTGTTTTAGCAGATCACAGTCAGCTGTAGGTTGATAACAAGTTATTAAAACACACACTGTTATTTACTCAACAATAAGTCACAGTGTTAGCAGATTTAGACTTACACCGTTTGTCTCCTGCAGCAGAAAGGTGAATGATCTCAGCAGTTCAAGTTTAGCCATTCATCACGGCGTTATTTATTATAGGTACACATCTCAAGAGGCTTGAGGACAGAGAGAGAAGGGGCGTGACTTCCAACGCTCTTATACCCCAGGTAGTGACATCACAATCATGTGGTACAGCCCTAACCAATGAACACAGTTAGTAGTCGCAGCTACTTACATAAACAATATGGCACACAGTAATACATGGAGTCATACACTATACATGTCTGTATGTTATATCTCAACACACAGTTATCCTTGTTTTATTTATGTGTTCTGTTGCTGTGTTTTTTTTTCCATTGGTCAATTTACAGTAATAAAAGTTAGTTTTACAGTATATGTACGGTGGCCCTGAAGTGCAAGACACCACAGCATTTCACAAAACACAACAGCATTTCACATTGGACGGAAAGGGTATTCCTTTAGGGAGAACACTTCTTGTTAGTGATTGGACAGAGCCAGCCATAGAAGCACTGCTGTTATTGGTTGTTTTTGCTGCCAGTCAAGAAATGACGCTGCGTGATTGGCCCAACACATCAGCTGTTAGCTGTTAGCACACACTCAGAGCTCACAGCTCCTCATATCTGTTCAGAAACTGGACAAAAGTTAAACATATACAAAACACAGACTAGGCTTGTTTGAGACGCGTTGCGGCTCGCCTCGAAAGTAGACGAGAATAGCCGATCGCAGCCGGGGGAGGTCTCAAAAAGCTTGCCTGAAGTCGGACAGCTCCGAGTCGGCTTCATCTTCTTCTTCTCTCGGTTTTTTGACGGATTGCAAACAACTTCAAGGTGCATACCGCCACCTCCGCAGTGCAAGTATAGTATACAATATAGATATTAATTTCATGATGATAAACATTGTGGAACAATGATGAAAAATGGGAATGGATGTGGCGACGTAAAACTGACACAAAACAACAACAAACTTTTGCCGAGCCAATTGGAGAGTTCATCAGCAGCACGTGGTAAAAAACACCAATGAGTCGTTTCCCATCAAGCATTTCGCTTCCGCAGCCTGTGGAGAGGAGCTGCGCCGCCTCGCCTCGCTCTCAAAGCTGCGGGCGTCTTTGTCCTGCGAGATTTCAACGTCTCATGTGGGCGAGCCTCCAGAGCAAGTCGGACAAAATGACTAACCATCATGCAACGCACCAGCAAGACGTTGATCGCAACTGCGCAGGTCTTGCTTGTCTCAAACAAGCCTACTGTCTATGTCATTTTGAATACAGTCGCTGCTTTATTCATGTCTGTATGACATTGTTGTGCGTGTGGACGGAGCAGCAACAGGTTAGTTTAGCCTGATGGGTCCGATTCTGATAGGATTTACATGGAGATACGGCCCGCCCCCTCTCCAGCGTCTTGTTTGAATGACAGGAGTAAACACAGAATTAATGCTTTATTAATTCTGTGTTTTTAAGGGGCTTATCTCCATGTAAATACTATGGTAGACCACCAATATCCGCATCGCTCTAATCGCTCGAGTTTCACCGCGGCTGTCAGCTGTGTTGTGAGGCGCTGAAGAGGGGGCGGGGCGTATCTCCATGTAAACCCTACCCTAACCCTAACTACAACAAAATGAACATATTTGACCGTGATTTAATTGTAATACACGTTTCAAAGTGATGCCGAAGTAACTACATACTGATAACGGTTAGTAAAAACCATGAATTAACGCTTTGACAAGTCTGCAGATAAGACGGCAGGCGAAAAGCTTTTAAAATGCATGTTTTCTGAATGGAATCGAACCCATCAGGCTAAACTAACCTGTTGCTGCTCCGTCCACACTCACAACAACGTCATACAGACATAAATATAGCAGTGAATGTATTCACCATGACATAGACAGTCTGTGGTTTGTACATGTTTAACTTTTGTCCAGTTTCTGAACAGATATGAGGAGCTGTGAGCTCTGAGTGTGTGCTAACGGCTGATGTGTTGGGACCTTTATACAGTGGGGCAAAAAAGTATTTAGTCAGCCACCAATTGTGCAAGTTCTCCCACTTAAAAAGATGAGAGGCCTGTAATTTTCATCCTAGGTATACCTCAACTATGAGAGACAGAATGGGGGGAAGAATCCAGGAAATCACATTGTAGGATTTTTAATTAATTAATTGGTAAATTATGGTGGAAAATAAGTATTCGGTCAATAACAAAAGTTCATCTCAATACTTTGTTATATACCCTTTGTTGGCAATGACAGAGGTCAAACGTTTTATGTAAGTCTTCACAAGGTTTTCACACACTGTTGCTGGTATTTTTGGCCCATTCCTCCATGCAGATCTCCTCTAGAGCAGTGATGTTTTGGGGCTGTCGCTGGGCAACACGGACTTTCAACTCCCTCCAAAGATTTTCTATGGGGTTGAGATCTGGAGACTGGCTAGGCCACTCCAGGACCTTGAAATGCTTCTTACAAAGCCACTCCTTTGTTGCCCGGGCGGTGTGTTTGGGATCATTGTCATGCTGAAAGACCCAGCCACGTTTCATTTCCAATGCCCTTGCTGATGGAAGGAGGTTGTCACTCAAAATCTCACAATACATGGCCCCATTCATTCTTTCCTTTACACGGATCAGTCGTCCTGGTCTCTTTGCAGAGAAAAAGCCCCAAAGCATGATGTTCCACCCCCATGTTTCACAGTAGGTATGGTGTTCTTTGGATGCAACTCAGCATTCTTTCTCCTCCAAACACGTCTAGTTGAGTTTTTACCAAAAAGTTCTATTTTGGTTTCATCTGACCATATGACATTCTCCCAATCCTCTTCTGGATCATCTAAATGCTCTCTAGCAAACTTCAGACGGGCCTGGACATGTACTGGCTTAAGCAGGGGGAAACGTCTGGCACTGCAGGATTTGAGTCCCTGGCGGCGTAGTGTGTTACTGATGGTAGCCTTTGTTACTTTGGTCCCAGCCGTGCAGGTCATGGACTCGGTCCCCCTGTGTGGTTCTGGGATTTTTGCTCACCGTTTTTGTGATCATGTTGAGGGGTGAGGGGTGAGACCTTGCGTGGAGCCCCAGATCGAGGGAGATTATCAGTGGTCTTGTATGTCTTCCATTTTCTAATAATTGCTCCCTTAGTTGATTTCTTCACACCAAGCTGCTTACCTGTTGCAGATTCAGTCTTCCCAGCCTGGTGCAGGTCTACAATTGTGTTGCTGGTGTCCTTTGACAGCTCTTTGGTCTTGGCCATAGTGTAGTTTGGTAGTGATGTTACGTATTGCGCCGAGGCTTTGGAGCGTGTGTTGAGTAATCCCCGAAGCTTTTTGTGAAGCATGTTTCGAGGCTTGTATCGTTTTGGGCCAGTGACGTCATCGATGACAAACGAAGCCTCGCTGCCTGTCGATACCACGTGACTGCTTCAGGAAGCGATTCAGATCGGTTGAACCGTTGAACCACAACGCTCATACCCATGGATGTATAATAACAATATAACCCCTCCTGTACCCAGGCCCGGTGACACAATGGAATTAAGAGAGCTCAGACCCTCACTTATATAGAGGTCGGAACATGTCATAAGTATCAATGAATAAAAGCATAAATAAAAGTAGGAACAAAAACATCAATAAATACCGGAATAAAAATTTGTTGCCGTGTTTTCAGGGAGCTGTGGTGTGTGTGCTGTGGCTCAGCTGAGCAGTTTACTCATGACTGCAGGGTCCCTGGTTCGACGACTGAACAATACGTATTTGTTGTTGTTTATAAAAGCTACAGCTAAATGAGATAATGTAGTTAAGGTATTCTTTGATATAGTTTAGCCTTTCTCAGGCTACACCATGGTTAAGTTTATGAATATTATTAAGGAACACAAATCCCTCTTTGCAATGTTTACCAGCCTCCTTAGGCTTTTCAATCACAATCATTCAACTGGAATAAATAAAATATTGTTAACATGAAAATATGATTTTATGTTCGTTGTTTAGAGTTATTCTAAGGCTTTATTCATTGTGAACTCGGTATGAGATACAGCACACTGTTGAGATGTCCCATCTGCCTGTTTTACACACTTTGACCAACAGGGGGGGTTTGTGTTCAAATGAAGCCCATGGTGAAGCCTCATGAGACGAACCCTTTTGCAAACCAATTGGCTGGAAAGCTGGAAAGCTTCAAAGCTTCATATGGCTTCATCTCGCCATCACTAGAGTTTGGAGTGTGACTGTTTGAGGTTGTGGACAGGTGTCTTTTATACTGATAACGAGTTCAAGCAGGTGCCATTAATACAGTTAACGAGTGGAGGACAGAGGAGGCCCTTAAAGAAGAAGTTACAGGTCTGTGAGAGCCAGAAATCTTGTTTGTTTGTAGGTGACCAAATACTTATTTTATCGAGGAATTTACCAATTAATTCATTAAAAATCCTACAATGAAATCCTGGATTATTTCCCCCCATTCTGTCTCTCATAGTTGAAGTGTACCAAGGATGGAAATTACAGGCACAATTGGTGGCTGACTAAATACTTTTTTGCCCCACTATACAGTCTATGCTTGGGACCATAGACGGTTAGGACATATTTCGCTGTCAGGTGTTGACCAATCACGAAGCGTCATTTCTTGACTGGCAGCAAAAACAACCAATCACAGCAGTGCTTCTCTGGCTGGCTCTGTCCAATCACAAACAAGAAGTGTTCTCCCTAAAGGAATACCCTTTCAGTCCAATGTGAAATGCTGTGGCGTTTTGTGAAATGCTGTGGCGTTTTGTGAAATGTTGTAGTGTTTTCTGAAATGCTGTGGTGTCTTGCACTTCAGGGCCACCGTAATAATGTATGGTTTTCAGATTCTGGCCGACAGCCAGAGTTGGCACTTGAAATAGAATTCAACCATAACATGGCACGGCAGAGAAGTCAGGCATGTTTGGAATGAGTCCACAACACTCCTGATTGGTTAATATAAAAGTAATCGAAGAAACCTGCCAATAAGAACTGTCCGCGCCCTGTCGTTTACATTTGAAACATCCACGTCAGATTGAGCGGCTCTCCTCCTGCTGGAGCTACAGCAGTCTGTATGTATGTTTGCTGCAGGAGTTTATGGATTAATATCGTGATCGTTTTACATCTACACGTTAAATATGATCATCGGGACGTCAACAAAGAACAGAAGACTTGAGATCTGGTGAGTCCTGCAACTGTAATGGAGTTACACATGTATTTAGATAATCCTTAGTTTGTGAATGTTTTATTTTTTATTTAAGGTTACGTTTCTTCTTCTAGTTTGCTGAGTTTCTTCCCGTTAAGTTGGTATGGATCATTAATAGGTTGTTACATATTAAGAAGCCCTGAGATGCTGTTTCTTGCAAGATGTTTGTGCGCCCGGGAAACCCGACTTAACATGTGGCTGCTAACGTTACAGTTTATTGCAGTGCTGCCGCGTCACCCTCTCGTCTCCAACACGGGAGAATTACACATAAACATGCAGCGAGGTGTCAGTGTTGTCGCCAAGTTTAATGTAAAGTTTCATAGCTTTCTTACCGTGGAATCTAGTTTGTTAATGTTCAGTAGCCAACAGCTAGCATAGCATAAACAGCTAACCGCTAATGTTCGGCTAACTTGCTAGTTAGCTCTGCTCTATATCTTACAAGCTAACATGACTAGCAAATGTCACACTGTGTACTAAAATACTTGTTGTACTACTACATCATACATGCTTGGTCCAAATCACTGCTAAATTTAATTATTTTTGAAAATGTATAGTATAGAAACACTCATGCACCCATGCATGAAATAACATAGCAAACAAATAATACAGGTAATGTTTGACCCATGTTGTGCCTTAGAAGTGCAGTGATACAAACATGATTTTTATTCAAAAAGTAAGAAAGGGAAAAATAAAAATTAGAATTGGTGTTGATCCAAAACAGGTTAATTGAGGAATACCTGGACTCCTGAATGGTTAAAGTAATTTATTGCAAAGATATTTACAATTAAAACTAATTCGGGTCACTTTTGACACATGTTGGTTGTATGTTGTGAAACAAAGGGATTAACATGACAGCTGTGATGTCTCTTTTGACCAGTGGACAGTGAGGACTATGGAAGAGAAGATGTGATGGCTTTGTGTAGAAAGCTGCTGAAGCCAGCCTGTGTCCCTCATCAGTCTATCCAGGCAGCACCCAGCTATTCTTCCATCTTGCAGATGAAAAGACTTTGATATGTGAGTAATAACTATCTTGTGTCTAACATAGACACAAAATACCCCACATTGTACATGTACAGGACAATGAGACCTTGTTCAACAAAGATCATCAGACAATTGTTTTGTCTTTGAGGTACAGCCGCAGCAGAGAGTCAACATTTGATTTAGTGTTGTATAATCAGTCAATATTTACTGGTCTTGAATTTCCTCACTGGATTACAAAATGCTCGAATCTTATTGTACAGGGACATTATGGAGATTTAATCACCTGGGCCCAAGAGTTCAAAACTTTTAATCCCTATCTGATCAGATCAGATTTATCTTTTGGGGAGTTCAAAACCAAAAAACAGGATTAGGATCACTTTGATATCCGATCAGATCAGGAAATCCAATCCAAGCTTTAATCTGGATAAAATCTTCAAAACGGGTAGTTCAAACCGACAACACAGGATTGGGATCAATTTGATCCCAAAAAACTGGATTATCCTGATCCCACCAGCGGGGTGGATTTCCAGTGGATTACCAGAGCAAAATGTACTGTACAATTTATTTTAAAATATGTTTCAATTTAAATTAGATGGCAAAGTTTGTAACTGAAATAATACACAATTTTTAGCCTTCATGGGAAATACAATTTATTTTTTCATTTTTTGCTCACGTTTGTGGTGGCCTATTTTGTTTTCAACCAAATGTTGATTCCATAAATGTTTATGCTCATGAAAGTATCACAACAAAGATTGTCAAAAAGTCCATCATCTGTAATCACCTTTCAAAAGTAATTGCGGACAATAGAAGTCTCTGCAATGTGGTCTCTTGTCTTCTTTGTATTCTTTTTCATGTCCACTAGATGGCGCTCGGTACGATTACAGCACTGATATTCAGGATCTAGTCATCTTGAAATATCGTAATCTGGATCAGGCTGATCCTATCCTGAATTGCTTTGTACTATATATACTTTTTCCCAGAACTCTGATTCGCTGTATTTGGCCCGACCCAAAGTGAATCCAACCAGTAAGAACACGTAGGGGAGTGAGCAACCTACACAACTCCTCCCCAAGGACTCTCTGATTCGCTTAGGAGTAAAATGGGACGGAAGAGCCGACACAACTCCGCCCCAAATATGTCTATACTGTTGTTTATTCATGCAAAATGCCCCCTGTTTCTGACTGGCTGGTCCCGATATCTGTATCACACGGCAGTAGAGCAGGGAGCCCGGAGTGCTCTGTTACAGGGCACTCTGTATTTAGTATTGTGTTTTTTACCATTAAAATCAGATTATTGTTATAACTTTTATGCCGGTGTTTTGAACTTATTTTATTAAATTTGACCAGGCTCATCTAACGGACGGCGCGGAGCGGAGGTGGGCTATAAGCCACCACTATTGTGTTTGCTCCTACAATGCCTTGTGAACACTCCGATAATGCCTCTCCACGTTACCTTTCTTTGGCAGAGCGACGCTTGCTTTACAAATAATAACCTTTGAATGTGACATCACAAACAATTATTCTTCCTCCCATTCTGGGTGGAAGTGGTATGTCTTTAGCCAACACATCCTCACTCCCAGGTCGGCCTATGTTGACGTTATGTCAAGTCCCCTGCCGGCTTTTTCTAACGCAAGTGGGGGGCCTTAGAGTCCATTTTCAACGCAAGGGGAGGGCCCTTAGCGTCCATTTTCAGCTTTCCGGGATGTCCATATGCTTCTATGGACGTCATGGAAGCACGGCATTCGTTTGTGTCGACTGCCCTTAAAGGCAATGAGAGCGTCCATTCCCATTGGATAACGGAGAATTGTACACCCGGAAGTAAGTATTCCTCTTACTGTCGATTGATTTTACAGTGATATCTGCACTACTCATCGACTAAAAAACACCAGATTATCCTTGTTGATTACACAACATTGATTGGTTTAAATTGTGTGCAATGCTTTTGTATTTTTCCCCTCCGATTCGGAGAAACAAATCTTTTTTCGGAGTAAAGGATGGCAGAAGACACTACACTACCCAGAATCCCCAGCTATAATTTGGACTACACCATGTGCTCTGTTTGACAAACCCCGTGATAGTCTTCAAGCTCTGTGATTGGAGAGTGTTCTCCGAGGGTTATGCCGATTCTCGAACAGCACTTGAAATGGGATGGAACCACGGCAGACTGTTCAAAACTGGATTTGAACGGGTCCACCGCGTCCCCCCCCTCCCCCACCCCGTCCCCAGAACTACACATGCTGGCTATTCTGTTTCGCAACATGTTCTCTATATGACACGTCTCTACTGAGAGTTGTAGTTTTAAAAGACGTTTTCGTATTTCCCATAATAAGAAGTTGCCAGTATTAAACTGTGTACAACCCTGGAGGTTTAGGGGATAGGAAACACTCACATTTAACATATAATTAATAAATGGGTGAAAATTGCTCATGCCCATAATGGGCAGCATTAATATATATACACACATGCCAGCTAAGGTCAGAAGAGCTTTATTTAACAGCTGGTCTTATGTGTGTGACCCCTCCTCTTGTTCATTGATAACATTACATTACATTAAGTGATAAGCCTGAAACATGCACTTGTTCAGAGGCACATTTTGCAAATATGGCAGTACTGTAGCCATCGATCAGCTTAAGATAAGATATACTTTATTGATCCCAAGTTGGAACATTTGCGTTACATCAGCATGTGTAACAGTTGTAATGCTGTGGTGTTTATTTGAAAATCATTTAGTATAATCACACAAATTCTGTGTTTTATATTTAACAATTCTGTGTTCTTTATTTATTGATTGTTCAATACCTGACAAGGCCGGAGATGAAATATCTGCATACATCTTATAAGAGTATAATACATTATGTATAATATCAGTTAAAATAAGTGCTTCAACATAGTTAACATTGCTCGAGGTATGCACAAATATTGATAGATGTCTTGTAATGCACTGTTGAGGAACCTGCGACCCAGGTTCCTCATTCAGTGCAGAACTACACCATAGTTGTGTAGGCCTATATGATATGTCAATAAACCTTAGAAAATCTTGAAATCTTGAACGGGATGTGCAAAATAGTCATATTATATAAAGTCTTTAATTAACTATTAGTAGAGAATAACGAGTAATGAATATACTTTATAAGGATCCTATTAATATCTAATAATAAAAATAATGAAATTCAATAACATGCTTTAACCACTAGGCGTCCCTTTTATATTAGCTGTGCACCTTTATGGTGTAAATACAGCCTATCTACCAATTGGATCAAATATAAAAGTCAGCCGAATTAGTGTTGATACTGCAAGCAGACGTATTGTGTGAAAAGAAATGTAAGATGTTGTTTAATGGCTGATATATTTATGATCCACGTCACGTTTTCAGTTCCTCATGTTTGTCTTGAGGTCTCATCAGGGCTCTATAAATACAGAACTACGGCAGATATGTAATATTTAATGCAGCCGAACCGTGTATTACAATGTTGGTATGTGATGACTTTCAAAGAGAAAAGCAAGCACACTCGGAATAAGGTATTTTATTTTTTAAAAATGTTTTCGGTCTGTTTCCGGTATTTGTTAATGACGATGTGCTCTGAGATGTGAGACTGGAATTGCACTGGGGAAAATAACGTATCTTTAGATGCGGATTTTGTTAAACTAATATGTTTGCGCTGTGGACCAACACTATACATTGACGGGGAAGGGGGGTAGCAATAAAGATAACACCATTAAACAGTTACACAACATAACAGAAATAATATCGATAGCAGCGTCCCTAGCAACCACCTTGGTAACAATGAAAACGTTGAACTCAATTTCCTGAAGTAATCTTCGTAATAACTAGCAAACTAAAGATCATGTACATCCACTGCACACATCATCTGAAATAACAACTCATATTTCTTGCATCAAATGACATCAAAACGCATTTTAATGGCCAAACTAACTTTAAAATAGGCATTTTATACCGAGAATAAAACGAAGTTCGGCCATGTTCTTTTCCTGCAGGGAGAAATTTGAAGATCACGTGACGTCAAACAGAGCTTATGGTGTAGTCCAAACGACAGCTGGGGATTCTGGGTAGTGTAGTGTCTTCTGCCATCTTTTACTCCGAAAAAAGATTTGTTTCTCCGAATCGAAGGGGAAAAATACAAAAGCATTGCACACAATTTAAACCAATGTTGTTTAATTAACAAGGATAATCTGGTGTTTTTTTAGTCGATGAGTAGTGCAGATATCACTGTAAAATCAATCGTCAGTAAGGGGAATACTTGTACAATTCTCCGTTATCCAATGAGAATGGACGCTCTCATTGCCTTTAACGGCAGTCGACACAAATGAATGCCGTGCTTCCATGAGCGTCCAAAGAAGCATATGGACATCCCGGAAAGCTGAAAATGGACGCTAAGGGCCCCCCCCCTTGCGTTGAAAATGGACTCTAAGGCCCCCCCCCTTGCGTTGGAAAAAGCCGGCAGGGGACGTGACATAACGTCAACAGAGGCCGACCTGGGAGTGAGGATGTGTTGCTTTAGCTTCTTGCTCGGTCCCACACTCATTTTGTTGTTTGTCTCTTGTTTGTCTCTTTAACTTAATTTGAGTTTTCCCGGCACTTGACTGATTTTGTATCGCTTTCCATTCTGGGTTAACAGACTGGAAAGCTATAGGTCGCTTTTTCTGTCAATCAAGTAAACTCCTGAAGTAAGTGGCAGGGAGGCCAAGGGAGGAGGGATCAAAACCTGTTTTGTCTATTTTAAAGGAGCTGGATTTTTTTTTAATGACTCGCGATCTACCAGCATTGCCCCCAATGCTGGCACACCTGCCAGGGGTTGCTGACCCCTGTGTTGGAGAGATCCTGGAATGCTGGCCTGCCTTGAAAATTGAGTCACAGGTGAAAATATTTTATTAATTACAACTATATAATTATTTTGTGTGCCTTTGTCAATGATAACTTTGACATGTTTACAGATTTACCATTTTATGTTTCTGTTTATCTCTGCAGCCTTCAGTCCACATATACATTGTACTGTGAATTAAATAGTCATTTTATATTTTGGCAGATTTGTGCAGAGTTCCACAGGATAACAAACCTCAACCTGAAGAACCACTTCTATCAGCACTGAGACTGCTCTTGTAAAGGTCTTTAACGACATCCACTTAAACACAGACAGTGGCAGAACTTCAGTGTTAGTATTATTAGATCTCAGAGCTGCGTTTGACACTGTTGACCACAGCATATAACTAGACCGACTGGAAAACTGGGTGGGACTTTCGGAAACAGTTCTAAATTGGTTTGAATCCTACTTGAAGGATAGAAACAACTTTGTTTCTATAGGTAAATACACATCTGAGTTGACAAATATGATGTGGGGTTCCTCAAGGCTCCATCTTGGGGCTTCTTCTCTTTAACATATACATGCTACCACTGGCTCAGATAATGAAGAACAACAAAATAAGTTACCATAGCTATGCAGATGACACGCAAATGTACGTAACAATTTCACCAGGAGACTATGCTCCAATTCAAACACTGAGTAAGTGCATTGAACAAATCAATGACTGGATGTGAGTAGTAGTACTGATCCCACTTCAATCTCATTAGTATTCATAAATGTGACAGGTCGCCCACGCCCCCTTTTTACCCGGAAGCCCCGCCCCCAAAAATATTAATCAAAAATTAATCAAAAATTAATAAAAAAGTAATTAAACTAATTAAACCGCTTTCCGGTGGATGTCCCGATTCCGGTTTTACAAAATTAAATTAGAAAAATAATATGCCGTTGTTTCAATTAATATGATAGTCCAGCCTCCTAACCACTTCCTGTGTGGTTAATCCTGTATATTTAGTATTGAATGTAACTTACAAATAACATGAGATTAATTAAAGCATCTAAAAACAAACATTTATATTTTTAATCCTCCTTGGTCTCTGCTCCATGAGATAGTGACAAAAACATGTGGTGGCTGAGGGGACACACACACACACACACCCATAAACACATACACACACACATTCTCTGGTCCCCACCTCCCCACGACCTCGCGGCGTCACAGTGACGTCATGACGGCAGACATATGGTAAAACATAGTTTTTTGGAGGGGGGAACACACACACACACACACACACACACATTCCCTCCCCCCGCAAGAAAAAATGTCGCCCCGTGGTTAAATATTTTCCAAGTGAGAGAGAATGGCCAAGAGACGTCTGGATATGGGATCTAATCAGCGAGACACCGGTAACAACTTACATCCATCCATGGGGTGCTCCAATTCAAAGTAAAAACAGAGGGTGGTAGGTAATATACTTAAAATAAATATAGAAAGTCAGAGAATATTCACCTGAACAAAGATACATACACTTTGTATAAACCGACAAGGGTGCATTGGTGTACGAAACAGAGTTTTCGTACAACAATTTCAAGCAGATCTCGCTAATGATACAGTTTTTTAACACACAGTGAGATACACAAAAGTTGCAAATGTGGAGGTATCTTACAGCTAAAAACACTCATAGACCTAAAAAAGTATCTGTTCTACCATAAAAACCCCAATATAACGTTAATTTGTTAAACAGGAATAATCCTATTGGCTGTTTTTAGAGTCATTTACATATTGTCTAACCTATAAAAGTAAATTCCGAATATCGGATCAGCCTCTCAACTAGATTGGGCTGTGTTAACTCTGGTGTCTTTCAGAGATCTACAAGCAAACAAAAAGAAGACAGCCTTTTTGCGACATATGATGGCCGAGGGCACACACACACACACACACACACACACACACACACATCCCCCACTCTCACCTAGCCCAAACTAAACACCAGACTATGCTTCAGTCTCCTCTGTCTTGAAGGCATTCTTAAGCACATAAATGTAACATTAGGCTATGCATAAAACAACCATACGATTATTACATTAACTAATTTGAACAGTAATTCACATCATCATCTCATAACAAAATAAGCTAAGGCAACTACTTGCATTCAGTGACTTGATTTTTAAAATGAAAACCAGGGATATCTTTTTTGGGGTTTTTATGGTCTCCCTCCATGGGGTCTTAGGGAGACCCATCCTTATCCTTTAGCATGAAAAGATTGACTTTTAAGATATCTGTTTTTTAAAATGTTTTACTTTGAATTGAGTATTATTCTTATTCTTATCATTCTTTATGAGCGCAGTACCGGTAAGGTATCTAACTACTTATGTATCTAATATTCCATCACATAATAACAGAGAGGGTCAAACTGAAGTAGAGACATGGCAGAAATCCTACAATGAAGTGGGAACAGTGAAGGGGAAGTCTCTTTGAAGAGGGTAAAAGTAGTTTAAAGATCTTAATGCCCCTTGATCATATCTTTTTTTTATTTTTAAGACTTTTTTTTTACAGCCACTCTGCAGATTTGTGTGTAATTCTCTCACAAAGGAACAGTAAGTCTCTCTTTTTTTTGATAGTGTTTTTTATGTCTGACAACTTTACAAATGGTAGAAAGTTAAGTAGTTTTTCTGAGCAGATTTTCTTTCAGACTGTGACTCTTAACAAACCAACCCCCCGAGAGACAGACATACTCACCCCCTTTTCAACGTTTTTTTTTGTAGGACTTCAAGATATGTTGCATGTCATGCATAAACACGATGTCATCTTTTCTTGAAACTGATGTGCTGTCCGTTTTTACAAACAAGTTATGTTTTTTATGCTTCTTCATCCTCTGAATGTTCCTCTATTGTGAAGAAGGACCTCTTCACAATAACAATCAAGGTGGATCTGTGAAATGAAACACCTCTTCCCAAAGTGTGACTACCCTATTGAGGGCATGCGTCTGGGGCAGTAGGGTCTAAATCGAGGGGCCGATATACTAACATGCAGAACGTACGGTATGTTTGAAAAAGACTAACCATATATACAATTCAAGCTGTCTTTAAGATGTGACATCGCTCTCTGACTATTTCCCATAAAATCGTGACAAACTATTACTTGTTCTTACATTTGAACCCTTGCTGCTTGGCGAAACATTTAAAGTGGTCCTGGAATCTTCATTTTTTCAGAAACATTCTGTAACATTACCGAAGAAATGATACTTTTTAGATACAGTTTGGTGTCTGAAAACTGAAACTAGTTGAATATGAAGTACTTTATAAGGAATTCGGATTCTTTTAAAGGCAGATTTTGGCTTTTTTCTCTTGCCAAGATACTTTTAGACACGCTTTAGGGGTGCAAAAACTTTAGAACAGGGTAAAATATTCATTAATTTGTATTGAATTGAGTTT
>CM070487.1:332500-505422 GCA_036324585.1 Champsocephalus esox | reverse complement strand
AGTATTTTTGTATTTTCCTAAGGTTGATATTAAAACCATTCCATTTTATTGTATGTTTTTTATGAGTTATGTACTATGCAGAGTTCAGATGAAGAACTCATTGATTTCAGTATTATACACACCTTTTAGGTGTGTAAGGAGGGACTGTTAGAAATTAAAATCAATGTTTTATGGCATAATGTACCTTAAACATACCATCAGTTTAAATGCTATTTTATTCTGGAAAAACCCGGAAGTTCTCAATACTAAGCTTTTATTCTGAAAATCCGTCATGACGACATCCGGGACTACCGCCCTTTAGTATCATTAAAGGGGCTATTGACGCCGTTAACATGTGTTACATATAATGTTATGAAAGAGATAAGGAGGAGAAAAGGCATGTGGAAGTAAGCAATGAATGTAAAATGTTGAAATCCTCTGTTTAACGCGATATCGGACACAGGAGAACGAGGGGGGAAGTCCCCTGCGTCACTACAGCTCCCAGAGAGGAGGAGCGAACAGCGAGCAAGCGGGAAAGACGAATGCTTGTGAGCTCTCTTCTGCACGGCCACCAAGGGAGAGGGAGCTGCAGCCTTACTCTCCTGTTCGGACAATATTCTGTTTGTGACATTATCACGCTTTTTATTAATTAAAGTACCAATTTGAACCTTCTCAGAGACTCCATTTAGTCTCCTTTTAAACTTCTGTCCTGGACGCTAGAATAATCACACACAGATAACAGTAACATCAATAACTTAAAATGATAAGTATCTCCAAGCGGCAGACATGTTGACTGTGAGCCAGCCGTGAGCATGGTCCCTGTCACGACCCGATCCGTCACCCTGCCCGATCGGTACTGCGCATGTGCGAGATGGTCCGGAAGTCCGGACGGCAACTCACGATGGACAGTTGACACAGTGGCTTTTAGCAAAGCTCAAAAAGAAAAACCGAGAGAGATGAGTTATTGTTATTACAACGTGACTTCACTATTATTAAACAACTCTTTTTATTGGGTTCTTTTATTTGGGGTTCAGTACATTGTCAGAATAAGTGAGAAATGGATTTAACTTCTGTTAGACAGCCATATGCCATACATGTTTGCACACATTCACAGTAAATATGTATTCAGTATGATAGCTGTCTAACAGAAGTTAAATCCATTCCTCACTTATTCTGAGAATTTACTTAACCCCAAATAAAATAACCCAATACAAAGAGTTGTTAAATAATAGTGAAGTCACGTTGTAATAACAATAACTCATCTCTCTCGGTTTTTCTTTTTCAGTTTTACTAAAAGCCACTGTGTCAAGTGTCCATCTTGTGTTGCCGTCCGGACTTCCGGACCATCTCGCACATGCGCAGTACCGATCGGGCAGGGTGACGGATCGGGTAGTGACAGTCCCTGCCTCGCCGCGTCTTTATTAGGTCATCACAACAACACGTTAGGTTGCCTGTTCTGACATTCGGTGATATTTTTTCGGTGATATTTTTTCGGTGCTAAAACCCTTTCGGCCGAAAGGGCCTTTTTAACCATTTTCGGCCGATAATTTTCGGTGGCCGAATTTTCGGTGCATCCCTATTATTAATAATGCTATGATAATGTGCAATTACGTAACTGCCACTACGTTTTAATTGTTGCACTACTAACTACTGAAAACTACTGAATACTGCTAATAATGATTGCATTGATTGTGTGACCATCTATGTTTCTATGTTTCATGTTGTCGGTGGATGTTTGATTGCTCTTTTTCTGCTGTGTTTATTGTGTTTGTTGTATTTTGTTACTGTTACTGTTACTCTGGCACAACAATTTCCTTCGGAATGAATAAAGTCTTATCTTATCTTATACTGTATTTTTGTTTTACTGTCAAATAGTATTTTATAACTGTTTTTATTCTCTTATTGTTTCATAACTATAAGGATCATATGAAGGTGTGCCTCGGAAATAATTGTTTACATATATGATGACCAAATCATTTGAGACCCACTGCTCTCTCTCTCTTTCGCTCGGAGCGGCATTCCGGTGTTCTCCGGCGGCAGCACTACATCCCTGAGTGCAGTCATATTGTCATTCAAGAGAGAATACGATGCATACTTCTTTTGAAAAACATAACATGTAGTCTGCCACAAAAGCAGCGAAGAAGACTTCCCGCGCATGGTTGCCATGGTTGCCCTTCTGTTTATTCTCCGCTGTGGCTCTTTTTCTCCAGAGGCAAGCGTTTGTTCCTGCTGCTGTAATTCAATGCAATCCCTCCCTCGCTGTAATTCTCTCCGGTTAGTCCACCAGCAGATGACAAACACCCACCTCTCCACCTCTTCCAAGGAACGAGGGGACCATGCGGCAGAGTTTCAGTTCGATTTTTTTTCGCCGGTCAACATGTCCGTTAAAGTTGAAATCTTCCGGACAAAATTATAAAAGTGCCGGTCAAAGGTCTTCTTTGTTATGTATTGAGCTTTCAAATAAATTAATAACAATTATATATAATCATATAAGAATAATATACGGATATGGAAGCAAACAAGAGACAGAAGTATTTGAATTTTATCAGACACCAAATGTATAGCATTGAAAATAATGACTTTGAAAATCATGTATCTGAATGTTTTTGCTCCGAATTTACCCATGTGAAATAAAAATGTAACAATTCAAGTTAAAAAAATTTGAATTGTCAAATTCAGATACCAAAAATTAAAGTGAAAAAAATTCTAATGCACAATTTTGGTGCAACATCATCCGGGCTACTCAGACAGGATAAGCAATCGAGCCTGAATGCAATCAAACCGCCTTCTGGCCTATCAGAGCCAAGCGGCGAACTCTGGGACAGTGCGGTGAAGCCCAATGCTGCAAACTGTAGGCGATGGATGCAGATGGGAGCAATCCCGTATACCCTCTGTTAAAATGTCCAACTTAACATCAGAAAATGAACATGTTTCTAGCCTGGATCCACAAAAACATATTCTGTATATAGTTAGATTCCCCCTTCATGACAATGGGACTGCTGCTTTAGTGACAGGCTAGGCCTGTGCAGGTGGTAACAGCTATGCCCAGCATGGGCTAAGTTCTGTAGGTGCAGCTGGTGCAGGTCCTCCTCCCTCAGTGTCACAGTTTTAAGTGTCTGGTAGTGGGTGTTTTTCTGTTCTCCTTGTCATGTTTTCCTCCCTGTGTATTGTCTGGTCTTTCTCCCTGTGTTTTCCTGTCTTTCGTTAGTTTCCCTGGTGTGTTTAATTTCCTGATTGTTTTCACCTGTCATCCCTTCTGTGTCTCCTGTGCTCATCAGTGTAAGCCCCGCTTGTTACCCTGTGTTTAAATTCCCCTGTCTCCCAGTGTTCAGTGTCAGTTCGTTTTTGTCATGTTCAGGTCTATGCGTATTGTCTCTTGCTATGGTCAGGTCTCTGCTCCTTGTATTCTTGAAAAGTGTGATTCCTCACTACGTGAGCGCTTCCATTTTTTGTTCTCTATTTTTGTCATCTCGGTTAGAGATTTGACAGTTACCTTTTTTGTTGTTCAATGCTGTTTTGGAAAATATACGGTGATTCACTTCAATTAATGATAACTACGGAGCTTGCTAACAGCAAGGCACAAGGGTACTTCACTCATTTAGTGTTACGGTTGAGTGAAGGAAGCAGGACCCAAATGCTGAAAAAGCCTTTATTTCAAGGATAAATAAAAATAATTAGGACCAGACAGAACACTCACCGGTGAACTCAGTCACAAACAAAAGACGAACCAACACTGAACACAGGAAAAGACTAAATACAGGGAGGGGTAATCACAAGACGAGAAACAGCCGGGCAGGGGAGGAGAAACACACAGGTGAACCCAATCAGAAAACTACACACACCAGGGAAACTAACGACAGGAGGAAAAATACAGGGAAAAGGACCAGACAATAAACCAGGAAGAAAACAAGACAGGGAGAACAGCAAAATAAACCCAACATACAAAACTACAAACGTGACATAACATAAGATTCCTGACATTTAGCTAGCTAATGTAAGATACAAATGCTGTCGAGCCCTCACTGCTTGCAAAATAAATAGCACAAACTGACTACTTCCCGAGCCCCACTGTTCTCCGTAATTTTCTCCCGGGTTGTTGTGATCACATGACTGACAAAGCCGTGCTCTGATAGGCTAGAAGTCGGTTTGATTGCATTCTGGCTCGATTGCTTATCCTGTCTGGGTAGCCCGGATGATGCTGCATCGGAATTGTGGACGTCGAATGTTATACACCGAAAATGTTGACGTGGAATTTTAAACACCGAAATTGTGCATTCAAATTTTTTTCACTTGAATCTTTGGGTATCTGAATTTGAACATTCACATTTTTTTTACCTGCATTTTTACATTTTTTATTTCACATATGTAAATTCGGAGCAAAACAATTCAGATACATGATTTTCAAAGTAAATATTTTCAATGCTATACATTTGGTGTCTAATAAAATTCAAATACTTCTGTCTCTTGTTTGCTTCCATAAACGGAGGACAAAGCCTCTCTTTTCCTCTCCCTCTTCTGAGAGCCCAGCACAGCTGATCTCAGATTACGCTCCCCTCTCCTGCAAGGGGGCATGGTCAGCTGCAGCTCATTTGCACTAAAGCTACGTCACAGAAATAGCCCAAAAACAGGGCTGGAAAAGAGGAAATAGAGCGAAATGAGGCATGGCTAAAATGCATGATCTGTTTGGTATTTTCAAGAAAAAACTTCACAGACAGAATATATTTGTCAAATATAGCATGATAGGTCCACTTTAAGTATTGGCAGCATTGGATGCATTTTGTCAAAAACAAATGTAACTGTTGAAAATATACAATTTATTTACAAGAAGTCAGGGCCAAGAAGGGAGTCTGGACAAATATTGTGAGAACATTAGCAGCAACATGCAACTTGAGCATTATTACAGACTCTCTAAACAGGGATACTTGGGATTCACAGTTAAGAGTACGACTTCTCAGATAAACAGATCTTACATTAGACGTATACAACTCGGGAAGGCCTCAGAGCTTTTTAGACAGAACCAAAGTCATAGAGGTACATATTTTGCTGAATGGTCATGCAGTATTATACAAAGAGAGACACACAAATGGTGTATTACAACAACAATGGTCTGCTTTGTTTCAATATGTGTTTGCTTTATTAAATTCTCACAAAAGATGCAATTAAAACCATAATAATGTTTTCCCAAGATAATTCTAAAGGTCCCGTATTATACTCTATTTAAAAGATCTCAGATATCTACAAAACCTGTCTCTGATTGGCTGAAACACCAAAAAGATCATTGCAGCATCCCATAATCCCCTCTGTTTCAGCCCCGTTCCAAAAGTGCTGATTATGTGTCCGTAGCTTTAAATGCTAATGAGCTGCTGCTGGCCACGCCCCTCTGAGAGATGATTGGTTTAACACTAGAACCGCCAATCGGGTCAATTTGACCCAGAGCTGTTTTTTATTGTATGTAACTTTTTTTCAATAAAATATGAAAGTCTCCCAGTCCGTGACTTTTCCTGAAAGTGTGTTATGTAGCACCCTATGTTGTTAAAATTGTCAATATGAAGTCAGATTGAAGAAATCGCCAAAAAAATTGCCATTTATATCTATTTCCGCCAAGCGGGTAATATTGACCCCACCCCTTTTTTCGCTATTGATTTTGTGTCTAAACAAACATGACGTGTTGCTATAGCAACGCCTTGTGTCTACTGCGGTTCCTTATAGATTGAGATATAGACTGAGAGATAGATAGATATATTGATAGCGACAGTCTGTAGTGAAGGAGCGCGCTCACGGGAGCCTGCTCGCACTGCGCTCCGCAGCAAACAGCTGTTTGCTTTTCACCCAACAACGACAACCGCCTCACGAAACGCTATGTTGTAGCGTTAATAAACGAAACAATTTAACAAAATTGCTAGTCAAAATACCAATACCACAGGACCATTTTTATTTTTAAAGAAATACTTTTACCTTGAAAATCAAAGCATTCTAATGCCGGGTCAATTTGACCCCATTCTAGTGTTAAAAATAAAAAAACACAATGGTGCTCTAGGAGGAGATCCAGGTGATATTGTGGGCGGGTGTTATGATTGCACAACCCAAAAAAACACACGTTTTTGATATAAAGGGATCAGGACAAAAAGAGAGATCATCTTTGTTCCTGAAACTTTCTGTCACGATTCTCAAGTTATGTCACGTTTGTAGTTTTGTCTGTTGGTGTTTTTCTTGTCTTTGGGTTTCCTGTCTTATTGTGTAAAGTGTTCACCCCCGTTTCCTGCCTGCTTTCTGTCTGTTTCTGTTTCTTTCTGTGTTCAGTGTTGGGTCATTGTTTGTCGGTGCCTGAGTTCACCGGTGAGTGTTCCGTGTTTTGGCATTATCCTTGAAATAATGGGTTTCTCAAAAGTTATCTGCATTTGGGTCCTGCTTCCTTCACTCGACCGTGACAGAACGACCCAACCAGAAATGGACCCAGCAGACGATCCTTTTGAGGTGGAGCTGCAACATTTTTATTTTCCTTTGGCATGTTCCCACGATAGGTGGAAGGAAGCGTCCAGTGTTCGGCTGAAGGAGGCCGCTCTGGTATAGGCGCACCGGTTGGCGATGGAGAAGCCCGACTTGGTGAAATTCTTACCTGACTGGATGTTGGACTTCCTCTGGAGGTGTGATTTCCAGCCTGCTGACTACAGACGTCTCGGGGTGGTCCGTCTGGGGTCAATCCATGCTTCTGTCCCAGTTCCTGCTCCTGTTCAGGAGTCATATGCTGGATGTTGTCAGGCTTATGGAGGCCCACGGAGCATTCAGACGGCTGCTAAGAGGAGTCGTCGCAAGGTTCCAGCCCCAGTACAGGCTCCCGCAGCCATGTTTCCGGCTCCAAGACCGCCCCACACAGTCATGATCCAGGCTCCAGAACTGGATCATACAGCCATGTTTCCAGCTCCAGGGCCGGCCCCAGCGGCCATGATCCCGGCTCCAAGAGCGCCCTATACAGCCATGTTTCCGGCTTCAGAGCTGGATCTTACAGACAGGATTCTGGCTTCAATTCCGGTCCCTGCAGCCATGGTTTCGGCCCCAGTTCTGGCCCCAGCAGCCATGGTCCCGACCCCAGCTGCCACAGTCCCATCTCGAGTTCCCTCCTCTAGTCCCTCCTCGAGTCCCCTCTCTAGTTCCCCTCTCGAGTTCCCTTCTCTAGTTACTCCTCTAGTCCCTCCTCTAGTCTCTCCTCTAGTCCCCTCTGTAGTCCCTTCTCGAGTTCCCTCTCTGTTTCCATCTCAAGTCCCCTCTCCAGTTCCCCCTCGAGGTCCCTCCTCTAGTCCCCTCTCTAGTTCCCCTCTCAAGTCCCCTCTCGTGTTCCCTTCTCTAGTCCCCCCTCTAGTCCCTCCTCTAGCCCCTCCTCCAGTCTCTCCTCTAGTCTTTCCTCTAGTCCCCTCTGGGGTCCCCTCTCCAGTCCCCTCTCGAGTCTCCGCTCGAGTTCCCTCTCCAGTCCCTATTCAAGCCCCTACGCAAGTGTTGTTGGAGGTTCCGCTGGGGGTCCTGCCAACCCTGTGTCCTGTCCCGTTGGAGGTCCCGCAGAATATTCTTCTGCCGGGGGTCCTGCCAGCCCTGTGTCCTGTGCCGTTGGAGGTCCCGCAGAATAATCTCTTGCCGGGGGTCCTGCCAACCCTTTCTCCTGTCTCGTTGGAGGTCCCGCCGTCTACTCCCCTGCCGGGGGTCCTGTCAATCCTGTGTCCTGTGCCGTTGGAGGTCCCGCAGAATACTCTCCTGCCGGGGGTCCTGCCAACCCTTTCTCCAGTCTCGTTGGAGGTCCCGCCATCTGCTCCCCTGCCGAGGGTCCTGCCAACCCTGTGTCCTGTGCCGTTGGAGGCCCCGCTGACTACTCTCCTACCGGGGGTCCTGCCAACCTTATATCCCGTGCCGTTGGAAGTCCCGCAGAATACTCTCCTGCCGGGGGTTCTGCCAACCCTAGGTCCGGTCTCGTTGGAGGTCCCGCCGTCTGCTCCCCTGCCGGGGGTCCTGCCAGCCCTGTGTCCTGTGCCGTTGGAGGTCCCGCCGTCTACTCCCCTGCCAGGGATCCTGCCAACCCTGTGTCCTGTGCCGTTGGAGGCCCCGCCGACTACTCTCCTGCCGGCGGTCCTGCCAACCCTTTCTCCTGTCTCGTTGGAGGTCCCACCGTCTGCTCCCCTGCCGGGGGTCCTGCGAGCCCTGTGTCCTGTCCCGTTGGATGTCCCGCAGAATACTCTTCTGCCGGGGGTTCTGCCAACCCTATATCCCGTGCCGTTGGAGGTTCTACCGGGGGCCCTGCCAGCCCCATGTCCATCACCTATCTCGCCGGGGTTCCTGCCAACTGCTGGTCCTCTTCCGTGGGGGATCCTGCCGAAGCCTGTCCGACCTGCTCCGGTTTCTGTCCGGCCGACACCGGGTCCTGCCCGGTCTCCGGAGCTGTCCCATCAGCGCTTTCCTGCCCGGCCTCCGGATCCTATCCGGTCGACACCGGCTCCTGCCCGGCCTCCGGAACTGTCCGGTCTTCGCCCTCGAGCCCGGCCCCCTGAGAGCCGCGGTCTTCGCCCTCGAGCCCGGCCCCCTGAGAGCCCGGCCCCCCTGAGAGCCGCGGTCTTCGCCCTCGAGCCCGGCCCCCTGAGAGCCCGGCCCCCTGAGAGCCGCGGTCTTCGCCCTCGGGCCAGGCCCCCTGACTCTTCCTGCCGCTGCCTTCGGCCCTCCATGGTCCCCACCTTGGACTTTGTTTTGACCCCGGGCCGTCCGCCCGAGACCCCTTCCTGGTTCTCTGCCTTGCCCCCGGGCAGTCCGCCCGAATCCCCCTTTTTGGACTCTACCTTGCCCCCCGGGTCCTCCGCCCGAGACCCCTTCCTGGTCCTCCGCTGTGTTCCTGGGCTGTCAGCCCAAGACCCTCCAGAACCCCTCCACCCACCCTGGTGGCCCTAGTTGTGTGTCCCTCCTTGTGGGGTTTTCTTTTTTTTAGGGACGTCTGGAATCCGTCCCTTGAGGGGGGGGTTCTGTCACGATTCTCAAGTTATGTCACGTTTGTAAGTAGTTATACTGATGCGGCACTCGTCTCATTAGTATTCATAAATGTGACAGGTCGCCACGCCCCCTTTTTACCGGAAGCCCCGCCCCCAAAAATATTAATCAAAAAATTAATCAAAAAATTAATCAAAAAGTAATTAAACTAATTAAACCGCTTCCGGTGGATGTCCCGATTCCGGTTTACAAAATTAAATTAGAAAAATAATATGCCGTTGTTTCAATTAATATGTCCAGCCTCCTAACCACTTCCTGTGTGGTTAATCCTGTATATAGTATTGAATGTAACTTACAAATAACATGAGATTAATTAAAGCATCTAAAAACAAACATTTATATTTTTAATCCTCTTTGTTCTCTGCTACTAGGAGATAGTGATAAAAACATGTGGTGGCTAAGGGGACACACACACACACACACACACACATAAACACATACACACACACATTCTCTGGCCCCTCACCTCCCCATGACCTCGCGGCGTCACAGTGACTGTTCATGACGGCAGACATAGTGGTAAAACATATGTTTTTTGGAGGAGGGGAACACACACACACATACACTCCCTCCAGAGCCCCATGGAATAAATGTCGCCCCGTGGTTAAATATTTTCCAAGTGAGAGAGAATGGCCAAGAGACGTCTGGATATGGGTCTAATCAGCGAGACACCGGTAACAACTTACATCCATCCATTGGGTGCTCCAATTCAAAGTAAAAACAGAGGGTGGTAGGTAATATACTTAAAATAAATATAGAAAGTCAGAGAATATTCACCTGAACAAAGATACATACACTTTGTATAAACCTACAAGGGTGCATTGGTGTACGAAACAGAGTTTTCGTACAACAATTTCAAGCAGATCTCGCTAATGATACAGTTTTTAACACACAACGAGATACATAAAAGTTGCAAATGTGGAGGTATCTTACAGCTAAAAACACTCATAGACCTAAAAAAGTATCTGTTCTACCATAAAAACCCCAATATAACGTTAATTTGTTAAACAGGAATAATCCTATTGGCTGTTTTTAGAGTCATTTACATATTGTCTAACCTATAAAAGTAAATTCCGAATATCGGATCAGCCTCTCAACTAGATTGGGCTGTGTTAACTCTGGTGTCTTACAGAGATCTACAAGCAACCAAAAAGAAGACAGCCGTTTTGCGACATATGGTGGCCGAGGGCACACACACACACACACACACACACACACACACACACACACACACACACACACACATTCCCTAGCCCCTCACCCCTGCTTCAGTCTCCTCTGTCTTGAAGGCATTCTTAAGCACATAAATGTAACATTAGGCTATGCATAAAACAACCAAACGATTATTACATTAACTAATTTGAACAGTAATTCACATCATCATCTCATAACAAAATAAGCTAAGGCAACTACTTGCATTCAGTGACTTGATTTTTAAATGAAAACCAGGGATATCTTTTTTGTTCTGCGGTCCATATCTCATTAAAAATATCTAATGTTAGTAACTATTAAAGAAAAAATGGGGACAATTCTGTTTTAATGTAGTTTTGACCATTGTAACTGCTGTGCAGACATACTGATAAATAGGGCTTCTAACTAATTACCTTAAATAAAATCACGAATTAATTAAACCAGTTCAATACGTATTATTCTTATTCTTATCATTCTTTATGAGCGCAGTACCGGTAAGGTATCTAACTACTTATGTATCTAATATTCCATCACATAATAACAGAGAGGGTCAAACTGAAGTAGAGACATGGCAGAAATCCTACAATGAAGTGGGAACAGTGAAGGGGAAGTCTCTTTGAAGAGGGTAAAAGTAGTTTAACGATCTTAATGCCCCTTGATCATATCTTTTTTTATTTTTAAGACTTTTTTTTACAGACACTCTGCAGATTTGTGTGTAATTCTCTCACAAAGGAACAGTAAGTCTCTTACTTTTTTTGATAGTGTTTTTTATGTATGACAACTTTACAAATGGTAGAAAGTTAAGTACTTTTTCTGAGCAGATTTTCTTTCAGACTGTGACTCTTAACAAACCAACCCCCCGAGAGACAGACATACTCACCCCCTTTTCAACGTTTTTTTTTGTAGGACTTCAAGATATGTTGCATGTCATGCATAAACACGATGTCATCTTTTCTTGAAACTGATGTGCTGTCCGTTTTTACAAACAAGTTATGTTTTTATGCTTCTTCATCCTCTAAAATGTTCCTCCTATTGTGAAGAAGGACCTCTTCACAATAACAATCAAGGTGGATCTGTGAAATGAAACACCTCTTCCCAAAGTGTGACTACCCTATTGAGGGCATGCGTCTGGGGCAGTAGGGTCTAAATCGAGGGGCCAGATATACTAACATGCAGAACGTACGGTATGTTTGAAAAAGACTAACCATATATCCAGTTCAAGCTGTCTTTAAGATGTGACATCGCTCTCTGACTATTTCCCATAAAATCGTGACAAACTATTACTTGTTCTTACATTTGAACCCTTGCTGCTTGGCGAAACATTTAAAGTGGTCCTGGAATCTTCATTTTTTCAGAAACATTCTGTAACATTACCGAAGAAATGATACTTTTAGATACAGTTTGGTGTCTGAAAACTGAAACTAGTTGAATATGAAGTACTTTATAAGGAATTCGGATTCTTTTAAAGGCAGATTTTGGCTTTTTTCTCTTGCCAAGATACTTTTAGACACGCTTTAGGGGTGCAAAAACTTTAGAACAGGGTAAAATATTCATTAATTTGTATTGAATTGAGTTTTCTTTTTTGATTTTCAACATACTATATGACTTTTACATATTTTCTGACGTACTATACTTTTTTGACTTTTTTCTGTAGAATCTTGACAAAACTATTACAGTACTTGTTCTTAAATGATGACCTATTGCTGGAGATGAGATGAAAAAGCTACAACGCTTAAAGAACTTTTTTCTAAAAACTCTCAATTCTATAACTGACTACCACCATTCAACGCAATAAGCCCCACCCTCTGCTCAGCAAATCATCTAAAACGAAGGACTGTTTTCAACTAAACAACCATTACACAATGAAAATGTGTTTTATTTTTTTTTGCTTTCATACATAGTAATAATATTGTAAACGAAACATTTAAAGTGGTCCTGGAATCTTCATTTTTTTCAGAAAAGTTCGGATTCTTTTAAAGGCAGATTTTGGCTTTTTTCTCTTGCCAGGATACTTTTAGACACACTTTGAGGGATGCAAAACCTTAAAACTAGAAAATGAAGTACAGTCTGATTAGATTTTTTTTCTTAAAGACTGTTTCTCTAAAAGGTAAGTTTGTGATTTTAACACATTTCCCTGACACTTGGTAGATTTGTGTGTAATTCTCTCACAAAGGAACTGTAAGATACACTTTGTATGTATGCAAAACTTTTTTGAAAATAAAATACTTTTTAAAGGCACTTTTTTGAAATTATTTATTTATTATTTCAGTGGAACAATCCATTGTTTGTTAACATTAACGCTTTCTTCTCTTTCTCTTGTGTTACTAAGATACTTTTAGACACACTTGTTCAGTTAAACAAGGGTTTTTTTTTCTGATAAACTTACATATTTTAGTTATTTTATGTTACCAAGATACTTTTAGACACACTTTAAGGGTGCAAAAACTTAAAGGGTAAGATATTCATTAATTTGTATTGAATTGAGTTTTCTTTTTTTTTGATTTTCAACATACTATTTGTACACAATGACTTTTCCATATTTATGATAAACTATACTTTTTGACTTTTATTTTTTTCTGTAAAATCATGACAAACTATGACTTATTCTTAAATTTCACCTATTGCTGGAGATGAGATGAAAAAGCTACAACGCTTAAAGAACTTTTTTTTTCTAAAAACTCTCAAATCTATAATTGACTCCTCCATTCAACGCAATGAGCACCACCCTCCACTCAGCAAATCATCTAAAACGAAGGACCTCACTAAGACGATCGTTGTAAACTAGCCATGGAGCAGAGAAAAGCCAAGACTCCCCCCCCCCGCGAGTTGCAGTCAGGAACAGAGTCCACCAGCAACACCACCATGTGGGAAACCCGAATCTTGTAGTACTACTACTACTGCTGCTGATTCTACTCCTCGGGTCAAGAAGTCTCAGTTTAGGGACACAGTGAAATCGGAGTTGTTTCATATTCTGGAGATGGTGATGTATCGGTACAGAAAAGAAATCTGCAAAGAATGCCGACGCAGTAACCCCGACCAGAGGCAACACGAATGTCGGAATGACATGCCCGATTTCTTCTTCAGAAACAATTACAAAGCGTTAATGAAAAGACTTTGGCTCGCCGACTTCGTTGCAGTGATTGACCAGAGTCTTATTGAAAAAGGCATTTGTGAGGATAAACTGAAGATAGGACGCGCTTCGGAAGCCTTTCTGCACAAGCTTGTAAAATGCAGATGCCTCAAGGAGAGACTTGAAATATCCATACAGAGTTGGATGGAGAAGAAGAAGAAGAAGACTAACAAACAGCAGTCGGATGGAGAAGAAGCCAGAGACTTGTTCAATGCAGTGAATTTTTTCTTTAAATAAAATAAAAATGGGGAACTACTCTGCAAAACGCTCTGTATATATTGATCATAATGTAGTCCTTACCCGTTTAATAAATGTGATGATGGGGACGATTGAAAACAGAACGAGTAGTGACCCCTGTGTAAGCAGAATGGCTGAAGTTTGTAAACTGAAAGACATTTTGGATATCGTTCGTTCTGGCAGTACTAGTCCGGGTCATTGGGAAACCATTGTAAACGAAACATTTAAAGTGGTCCTGGAATCTTCATTTTCAGAAACATTCTGTAACATTATATCAGAAATGAAACAAACATCAAAAGTGTATCATGTGCTCTCATTGTATGCTCTGTTTGTAGATGTAATGCATCTCTGCGTCGAAAACAGCATACATGTGAATATTTTGACTGAAGTGAAAAACCTCCATCACGATATCTCCAGTAATATGGGGAATGCTAAGCTGGAGACTGTCCTGGGGATGCTACAATCAGTATAACTATTGATTTTGTGTGTGAAAAAATAAAAAAGTGTTTTTACATCTAAAAACTGTTGTCATCATTATAGCAAGGGAGCGTGTCTGATACATGTGTATTACAGTCCTTCTTGTTGTTGTGTTTTCAGTGTTTTTTGTGTATCTGTACACACAAGGCACACTTCATTATCTACTTTTCAGCTTTTTAAAAAAGAAAAGTGCATCTTTCAGTAACTTTACCAGAGAATTTAAGCATACATCTGTCAAATGTTTAAAACTGTTTCACTGAAATACCCTCAAAATGACAAACTGCCATTAAGAGTCAGAATCCTAACCAAATCTACTGACACAAAGTACTTCATTATCTACTTTCCAGCTTTTAAATACAAAAGTGTATCTTTCGGTAACCTTCTTGAGAGAATTACGCATAAATCTGTCAAAGATTCTTAACGAAATCTACTGACACAAAGTACTTCATTATATACTTTTCAGCTTTTATACACAAAGTGTATCTTTCAATAACTTTACCAGAGAATTTAAGCATAAATCTGTCAAATGTTCAAAACAGCCTTGTTTCACTGAAATACCCTCAAATCTCCTCAAACAGAGTACTTTCTACAGATGACTCCTCCCACTCAACAAATCATATAAAACTAATGACGACCGTTAAAAACTAGCCATGGATCTGAGAAAAACCAGGTCTGATGCAGCCTGCCCTTATTATCACCAGGATAACGGATATGGGCTTAATGACTGGATGTTACAAAGTAGGGGAGAGGATGTTCCCGAAGAAGAGCTCTCGTCTATAACACATCCATGTAAGGTGTTTAGGACAAAAGAGGACCATGATAACATGACATATGAAGAATATCTTTCTTTAAAAGATGGTATTATAGATAACCTTTATAGAAACAGTATATCTCATGCCACTCGCCAAGATCGCAAACGACAATTAGCAGAAAAGAATAGAAAAAGTAAAGAAAAACGAAGAAAAAGAAAAAGCAACATGAAAAGGAGACGAAAAATTAAAAGCAGACGTAGAATGCGAATGAAAAGAAAAGGGGCCAGAGGACGCAAAACTAAAAAGACAAAAAGAAGGAAGGTGAAAAGAAAAAGAAACAAAGTGAAGAAATTTAAAATGGAGGATGGCGTTGTAGAGCCATTACCGGATCATAATAATCTTATAGATGATCTCCCGCTAACCGACTGCTAGGAATGTGTTGAACAAATACCAAAAGCAATGGCAGAACTTTGCTTCAGTATAATGAGAGAAAAAGCGCGATACTGTGGAATTGCCCAAATTGGCGACAGTGCCAGAATATATATTAAAAGACTGCTGGAGGATCTCTATTCTAGTGTCGGTTGTCATTACAGCGAAGGATACGCCAAAACGTGTGACGATATAGACAAAGCTTTTGAAGACAATTATATGGTACCTGTCCTTACAGCTAAACAAATCCTACGCCAAGTATTCAACAGACCACAAGAAGCACAAGAAGTCCCAGAAAGGATTACATTCAGAGCTAATAATGGAGAAACCGAAGAAGAGGTAAAGCAGATTATAATCGTTGCGGGTGAAAGGATAGAGAATTTACATGTGATGTTAATGCATTTTTTATATCAGATAAATGCATTAACATCACATGTAAATTCTCTATGTCGGGGTTACTGCGTCGGCATTCTTTGCAGATTTCTTTTCTGTACCGATACATCACCATCTCCAGAATATGAAACAACTCCGATTTCACTGTGTCCCTAAACTGAGACTTCTTGACCCGAGGAGTAGAATCAGCAGCAGTAGTAGTAGTACTACAATATTCGGGTTTTCCCACATGGTGGTGTTGCTGGTGGACTCTGTTCCTGACTGCAACTCGCGGGGGGGGGGAGTCTTGGCTTTTCTCTGCTCCATGGCTAGTTTACAACGATCGTCTTAGTGAGGTCCTTCGTTTTAGATGATTTGCTGAGTGGAGGGTGGTGCTCATTGCGTTGAATGGAGGAGTCAATTATAGATTTGAGAGTTTTTAGAAAAAAAAAGTTCTTTAAGCGTTGTAGCTTTTTCATCTCATCTCCAGCAATAGGTGAAATTTAAGAATAAGTCATAGTTTGTCATGATTTTACAGAAAAAAATAAAAGTCAAAAAGTATAGTTTATCATAAATATGGAAAAGTCATTGTGTACAAATAGTATGTTGAAAATCAAAAAAAAAGAAAACTCAATTCAATACAAATTAATGAATATCTTACCCTTTAAGTTTTTGCACCCTTAAAGTGTGTCTAAAAGTATCTTGGTAACATAAAATAACTAAAATATGTAAGTTTATCAGAAAAAAAAACCCTTGTTTAACTGAACAAGTGTGTCTAAAAGTATCTTAGTAACACAAGAGAAAGAGAAGAAAGCGTTAATGTTAACAAACACTGGATTGTTCCACTGAAATAATAAATAAATAATTTCAAAAAAGTGCCTTTAAAAAGTATTTTATTTTCAAAAAAGTTTTGCATACATACAAAGTGTATCTTACAGTTCCTTTGTGAGAGAATTACACACAAATCTACCAAGTGTCAGGGAAATGTGTTAAAATCACAAACTTACCTTTTAGAGAAACAGTCTTTAAGAAAAAAAATCTAATCAGACTGTACTTCATTTTCTAGTTTTAAGGTTTTGCATCCCTCAAAGTGTGTCTAAAAGTATCCTGGCAAGAGAAAAAAGCCAAAATCTGCCTTTAAAAGAATCCGAACTTTTCTGAAAAAAATGAAGATTCCAGGACCACTTTAAATGTTTCGTTTACAATATTATTACTATGTATGAAAGCAAAAAAAAATAAAACACATTTTCATTGTGTAATGGTTGTTTAGTTGAAAACAGTCCTTCGTTTTAGATGATTTGCTGAGCAGAGGGTGGGGCTTATTGCGTTGAATGGTGGTAGTCAGTTATAGAATTGAGAGTTTTTAGAAAAAAGTTCTTTAAGCGTTGTAGCTTTTTCATCTCATCTCCAGCAATAGGTCATCATTTAAGAACAAGTACTGTAATAGTTTTGTCAAGATTCTACAGAAAAAAGTCAAAAAAGTATAGTACGTCAGAAAATATGTAAAAGTCATATAGTATGTTGAAAATCAAAAAAGAAAACTCAATTCAATACAAATTAATGAATATTTTACCCTGTTCTAAAGTTTTTGCACCCCTAAAGCGTGTCTAAAAGTATCTTGGCAAGAGAAAAAAGCCAAAATCTGCCTTTAAAAGAATCCGAATTCCTTATAAAGTACTTCATATTCAACTAGTTTCAGTTTTCAGACACCAAACTGTATCTAAAAGTATCATTTCTTCGGTAATGTTACAGAATGTTTCTGAAAAAATGAAGATTCCAGGACCACTTTAAATGTTTCGCCAAGCAGCAAGGGTTCAAATGTAAGAACAAGTAATAGTTTGTCACGATTTTATGGGAAATAGTCAGAGAGCGATGTCACATCTTAAAGACAGCTTGAACTGGATATATGGTTAGTCTTTTTCAAACATACCGTACGTTCTGCATGTTAGTATATCTGGCCCCTCGATTTAGACCCTACTGCCCCAGACGCATGCCCTCAATAGGGTAGTCACACTTTGGGAAGAGGTGTTTGATTTCACAGATCCACCTTGATTGTTATTGTGAAGAGGTCCTTCTTCACAATAGGAGGAACATTTTAGAGGATGAAGAAGCATAAAAACATAACTTGTTTGTAAAAACGGACAGCACATCAGTTTCAAGAAAAGATGACATCGTGTTTATGCATGACATGCAACATATCTTGAAGTCCTACAAAAAAAAACGTTGAAAAGGGGGTGAGTATGTCTGTCTCTCGGGGGGTTGGTTTGTTAAGAGTCACAGTCTGAAAGAAAATCTGCTCAGAAAAAGTACTTAACTTTCTACCATTTGTAAAGTTGTCATACATAAAAAACACTATCAAAAAAAGTAAGAGACTTACTGTTCCTTTGTGAGAGAATTACACACAAATCTGCAGAGTGTCTGTAAAAAAAAGTCTTAAAAATAAAAAAAGATATGATCAAGGGGCATTAAGATCGTTAAACTACTTTTACCCTCTTCAAAGAGACTTCCCCTTCACTGTTCCCACTTCATTGTAGGATTTCTGCCATGTCTCTACTTCAGTTTGACCCTCTCTGTTATTATGTGATGGAATATTAGATACATAAGTAGTTAGATACCTTACCGGTACTGCGCTCATAAAGAATGATAAGAATAAGAATAATACGTATTGAACTGGTTTAATTAATTCGTGATTTTATTTAAGGTAATTAGTTAGAAGCCCTATTTATCAGTATGTCTGCACAGCAGTTACAATGGTCAAAACTACATTAAAACAGAATTGTCCCCATTTTTTCTTTAATAGTTACTAACATTAGATATTTTTAATGAGATATGGACCGCAGAACAAAAAAGATATCCCTGGTTTTCATTTAAAAATCAAGTCACTGAATGCAAGTAGTTGCCTTAGCTTATTTTGTTATGAGATGATGATGTGAATTACTGTTCAAATTAGTTAATGTAATAATCGTTTGGTTGTTTTATGCATAGCCTAATGTTACATTTATGTGCTTAAGAATGCCTTCAAGACAGAGGAGACTGAAGCAGGGGTGAGGGGCTAGGGAATGTGTGTGTGTGTGTGTGTGTGTGTGTGTGTGTGTGTGTGTGTGTGTGTGTGTGTGTGTGTGTGTGTGTGTGCCCTCGGCCACCATATGTCGCAAAACGGCTGTCTTCTTTTTGGTTGCTTGTAGATCTCTGTAAGACACCAGAGTTAACACAGCCCAATCTAGTTGAGAGGCTGATCCGATATTCGGAATTTACTTTTATAGGTTAGACAATATGTAAATGACTCTAAAAACAGCCAATAGGATTATTCCTGTTTAACAAATTAACGTTATATTGGGGTTTTTATGGTAGAACAGATACTTTTTTAGGTCTATGAGTGTTTTTAGCTGTAAGATACCTCCACATTTGCAACTTTTATGTATCTCGTTGTGTGTTAAAAACTGTATCATTAGCGAGATCTGCTTGAAATTGTTGTACGAAAACTCTGTTTCGTACACCAATGCACCCTTGTAGGTTTATACAAAGTGTATGTATCTTTGTTCAGGTGAATATTCTCTGACTTTCTATATTTATTTTAAGTATATTACCTACCACCCTCTGTTTTTACTTTGAATTGGAGCACCCAATGGATGGATGTAAGTTGTTACCGGTGTCTCGCTGATTAGACCCATATCCAGACGTCTCTTGGCCATTCTCTCTCACTTGGAAAATATTTAACCACGGGGCGACATTTATTCCATGGGGCTCTGGGGAGTGTATGTGTGTGTGTGTTCCCCTCCTCCAAAAAACATATGTTTTACCACTATGTCTGCCGTCATGAACAGTCACTGTGACGCCGCGAGGTCATGGGGAGGTGAGGGGCCAGAGAATGTGTGTGTGTGTATGTGTTTATGTGTGTGTGTGTGTGTGTGTGTGTGTCCCCTTAGCCACCACATGTTTTTATCACTATCTCCTAGTAGCAGAGAACAAAGAGGATTAAAAATATAAATGTTTGTTTTTAGATGCTTTAATTAATCTCATGTTATTTGTAAGTTACATTCAATACTATATACAGGATTAACCACACAGGAAGTGGTTAGGAGGCTGGACATATTAATTGAAACAACGGCATATTATTTTTCTAATTTAATTTTGTAAACCGGAATCGGGACATCCACCGGAAGCGGTTTAATTAGTTTAATTACTTTTTGATTAATTTTTTGATTAATTTTTTGATTAATATTTTTGGGGGCGGGGCTTCCGGTAAAAAGGGGGCGTGGCGACCTGTCACATTTATGAATACTAATGAGACGAGTGCCGCATCAGTATAACTACTTTTGTAGTTTTGTCTGTTGGTGTTTTTCTTGTCTTGGGGTTTCCTGTCTTATTGTGTAAAGTGTTCACCCCCGTTTCCTGCCTGCTTTCTGTCTGTTTCCCTCCCCGATTACCCGATTGTGTTCACCTGTTGTCCTTGTGTTTCTCCTCCCCTGCCCGGCTGTTTCTCGTTGTCGTGATTACCCCTCCCTGTATTTAGTCTTGTCTCTTTCTGTGTTCAGTGTTGGGTCGTTGTTTGTTGGTGACTCAGTTCACCGGTGAGTGTTCCGTGTTTTGGCATTAGCCTTGAAATAAAGGGTTTCTCAAAAGTTATCTGCATTTGGGTCCTGCTTCCTTCCCTCGACCGTGACACTTTCAGAATCTCTTTGTTATGATTCCGATTAGTTTTGTTTTTGTTGTGTGCTTTTTTGTGCTTTTTCCTGTCTCACCCCTCTCTTCTCTGTTTTCCTCTGCAGGGCTGGTATGTGAGTTGGTTGGCTCCTCCCAGTAGCAGACGAGACACAGCTGTTTCCACTCACCTCTTCACCTGTAGATATAAAAGCCCTGTCCTCATGCCACTTCCCTGCCAGATCATTCCTTTGTGTTTCGACCCTCCGGTGTGTCTCGCTGCTCTCCTCGGCTTTTGGATCTATTGTTTTGATTTTTGCCTCCTGTCCCTGACGTCTCAGTGTCAGCTAGTGATGGCGAGATGAAGCCTTATGAAGCTTTGAAGCTTTCCAGCCAATTGGTTCGCAAAAGGGTTCATCTCATGGGGCTTCATCATGGGCTTCATCTGAACACAAACCCCCCCTGTTGGTCAAAGGGTGTAAAACAGGCAGATTGGACATCTCAACAGTGTGCTCCATCTATCTCATACCGAGTTCCCATTGAGTAAAGCCTTAGAATAACTCTAATCAACGAACATAAAATCATATTTTCAAGTTAACAATATTGTATTTATTCCAGTTTAATGATTGTGATTGAAAAGCCTAAGGAGGCTGGTAAACATTGCAAAGAGGGATTTGTATTCCTTACTAATATTCATAAACTTAACCATGTTGTAGCCTGAGAAATGCTAAACCTTATCAAAGAATACACGTATTAACTACATTATCTCATTTAGCTGTAGCTTTTATAAACAACAACGACGTGTTGTTCAGTCGTTGAACCAGGGACCCTGCGGTCATGAGTCAACTGCTTTCCAGCTGAGCCACAGCACACACACTAAAGCTCCCTGAAAACACTGCAACATATGTATTCATGTATTTATTGATGTTTTTATTCCTACATTTATTAATGCTTGTATCTATTTATACTTATGACATGTTCCGACCTCTATATAAGTGAGGGTCTGAGCTCTCTTGATTCCATCGTGTCCCCGGACCCGCCGGGTACAGGAGGGGTAATATGGTTCTTATTATACATCCATGGGTATTATGAGCGTCGTGGTTCAACCGATCTGAATGGCTTCCTGAAGCAGTCACATGGTATCGACAGGCAGCGAGGCTTCGTTTGTCATCGATGACGTCACTGGCCCAAAACGATACAAGCCTCGATACATGCTTCACAAAAAGCTTCGGGGATTACTCGACACACGCTCCGGTGCAATACGTAACATCACTAGTGTCAGCCAACTTCCTGACTCCTCTGCCGTATTTTCTGTTCTTCTGCTTGAATACATCTTTTAGTTTTTGACCATGTCTCTCCAGTCTTTTGCTTTGGGGTCCAATATTCTGTAGGCCTTAACACTCTTGACACATAGGGGACACATTTGTATGTATAAAAGACATGAACAAGTGGATTTTGCATAATAGGTGACCTTAAATCCTGTAAAATAGATATCCTAGCTGTTTATTTGAGCAGGTGGACACATCCAACATGCCCTCCTCCGGACACTGAGTTGATGCTGTGTGTTTCCTATCTGCCGAACACTTTAAAGAAAGGTGTGTACACTTCAGCTTCGATCCACAGCCTTCTGCTGCGTGTGGGTCTCTGTGGTGAGAAGCCCCCCCAGCCTGCTAATCCCCAAGTAACAGAAGGCACTCGCACTGTATACGAACATAATTATTACAATCACAAATTAACCTTTTTAATTAAGACAGATTGAAAAAAATTAATATATATATATATATAGTACTGATGCTATTGATCAATAAGTTGGGCCAATATTGAGAATATTTAAAGTGTACATTTTTGAAATTGCTACTATGTTGTCATTACTGGCATGTCCAGAAAGACACCCCATACACCAACACCCTTATTAGCGGCGCTGCATTAAAGGCTACATCTGAAGTGTGACGTTCCTGAAGGTCAACTGGCTGTAATCAATAATGATGCCATTATTAACGAGCAGGTCTCCCTTGAAAAAGAGATCAATGATCTCAATGGGAGATAGATAAAGGTTTGAAATGAAATGAAATTATTGAAGAAATAATTGAATATATATATAATAAATATACTATTTATACATTCATATACACAGGTAGTAAAAAGTAAGTACATTTATTTAAATATAAAGGGGCGATATGATACGTTTGCTCATTGATTGTTTACCTATATACAGACATGTGTGAACATTAATATCTGCCTTTAATTGTTGTAAACATGAATTAAAGTATTAAAACCACAGCCTCAGGATTTCCAAACCGTATTTTCAGAGTTGGTGCAGCCTTAAAGCAGAGAGCATCTGTAAATGACCATGTGGTTCTTCAGGGTCGTATCTGAGAAGACTTTCAATTTGCTGCTGGTTTTCAGGGTGTGGCCATTTATTTCAAACTATGCTCGAAGATCTAGTAAAAACGATCAGTGCTGTTTACTCCCACTATTACTAATACAACATGCACTTCTATACAGTACTTGTGTGGAGTTTGATCTACATGTATCATATTATCCCGTTTGGGTCTATCTATCGATAAGAACGGTTGTATTAAAAAGCCAGTACCAGCCCTATTATCATCCATGCATCATTCTAACCATGCAGACGTGGAGGTGGACGTGGCAGATCACATACATCTGTCTCTGTGTCTCTCCATCTCTGAACACACCATTCCTCAACCGTGTCCACCGGTGACAGCCGTGGTAATGGCGGGGTGCTCGCTCCTCATTTACTCAGAGCTGGCAGTGTAACAGTTCGCTCAGAACTCTTAAGTGCTTGTTAATTTAATATGCAAATAAGTCTCTTGTCAATCTGAATGCATTTTAATGAAAAGGCTGCTGCAGGTTGACTGTGGCTGTGTGTGCAGAAGATAAAGAAGAAGGGAGGGGGTGCTTTGGGAGAGGTGTGGCTGAGCAGTAAGACACTGAGGTACAATGTAGAAGGGGGGGCCAGATGGCGGTATTGAACACGCATGGTGGCAGCAGCCTGAACATGTGTAACACGTGAAGGTGATGCTGCTGCCCCCCTCCCCCCAACACGGCAGCCTCTGATCTGTCAGCCCCGATCCCAGCAGAGACCGAACAGAACCTGGGGTTTGAAATGGAGCAAACAGGCATTAGCCTGCACAAACATGATAGAGTGACACACACACACACACACACACACACACACACACACACACACACACACACATACACACACATCCCTCTGTTAATGACAGACCTTAGCTCACCCTTAGCTTACATATGGGTGGCGCAGTGTGTTGAAAGTCAGGTGAGCGTGTTATGGGGAGGTGGGGGTGTATTGCAGGCGGTGTTAAGTCAAGCAGGAACCCTCAATGTTGCTAATTTATTTACAGATTTAATTAGATGGATAGAGCCCTCACAGATATAAGAAAGAGAGGAGAGATGTTGCCAGCGTTACAGCACTTTAATTATGGTAGCAGGCTCCTGATCCCTGTGCTCCGCTGTCTGGGGAGCCAGTTAATTAAAATCCTCATTATTTTACTTTTAATTAGTTCCCCCCTCTTTTGTTTCCTTTCACCATATGGCCGTGTTCCATGGTCAAATTAACGTAATTGAGCTAATTAAGCCGATCACTTTAATTATTCAAAGCGTTCCGATTGGCCAGGAGAACCGTTCTCCCTCTCCCCTCCCTGACATTCCTGTATGAGGTTCATGGTTGTAAAATGGCTCTCTGTCATGATGCTCCTCTCTGAGACACGGCTGCAACATGCCTCACCTCCTACATGTTCCAGCCGTGTCTCGTGTTTCACTCATACAAGGCAGGCCACGCAGTGCCGTGTCTGAGACCTGAGGGCACGGCTTCAGAAAGTCAGAACATCTAACACGCTGTGGTTATGACACATGAGCTGCTTCCTAACAGTCATCTCAGGGATCCGAGCTGCCATACATGCAGTTGGCAGGCCATCAGCTTTCATTTCAAACCTTTGTTATACAGATACATCCCATTGAGATCATTGATCTCTTTTCCAAGGGAGACCGGCTCAACTTTCCACATGGAACATAAGAACATAAATAGAACGACAAAAGGACATCAGAAGGATCGTCAGGGATATCTTTAAACGCATAGCATCGCATTAACATGCTAGCATTTTGAAAATGGTGACAACCAGATGGCGGTTTTACAGCAAACACACTTACATTGAGCTCAGTGCCTGAGGGTGCACGAGACCTGTCCATCAACATTTATGTACCGCACACACTACTCTGTCCTTATCGGATCATCTGCCTGTGTGGCAGTGTGCTAAAGTACAATCATTCATAACATCTATATTTAATGCAAGGTTTTAAGGGAAAATCTCTTCATGCATTCATTATTTGATAATGTAAATGTTAAACTATACACAATATTTTCCCAGTCTTTTCTGGGCAAAACCTTTTGACAGAATCATTTTTACTTTATCTTACACTTAGTTTGGATAAATGAACTCTCTGAAAAGAGAGAGTAATGATTCAAACAGAAAGACCCACTTCACTAACTGAGACACGAGATAATGCCACTGGTGTAGAGCCGATGAATGGGAGTCGGAAGCGGTGTGTTAAGTATGGAACTCCACACTTTATTTTCCACTAGGTTACAGAATATGCTTGCTACATGCTACCGTGAAGCTGGAATGCTAACACCAACTCCGACTGGAAACAAGGTACCACCCACTAACCGGTCCGTGGTGCAACACACTATATCACAGTGAATTATGTCCCGTAACGTTCCACCACACAAGCCCCCCCCAGAATGCACCCATACACAAAGTCCGTGCGATGGCGAGAAACGACCACCACGACTCGGAGAACGGAGCCGGGGAGGCGACCTCTACAGGGGTGGTTGCTGGGAGCGATGGGACCGGAACCGTAGACCACCAAGTGCTTGCCCCCGTGCTCCAAGACTCGGAAAGGCCCGTCGTAAGGGGTCTGCAGGGAACCCATGTGAGCATCGTGCCGGATGAACACGTGCTCTGCCGAGCGAAGCCCCACGGGAACCTGGGACCCCGGAGTGCCGTGCTGAGCAGTGGGGATCGGAGCAAAAACCAACCAACCAAAAAGAAAGCAACAGGGTGTCTGGATATTCCACAGAGCTCAGTGTAAACAGCTTTCACTGGGGTGCTGCCTCTCAGTTTGCGTTCTTCAGTTCTTACACTCACTATTTTGAGATAGTCAATTAATGCACACACAACAATGGCAACATCACTGTAGTACATATACTCATATACTGTAGGTCAAATGTGTGTGGAAAGCTGGATCCTTCCCAGCCTCAATGGCCTCCATCAGCATTCATCATGGCAGAAGGGGAGGGACCACCAAACCAAAGCCACAGCAGTATTGGTTGCATACAAAACCGGAATACAGTTATTATCATTTTGAATCGATCATTCAGAACGGGTTATATTTTGCCAGCCAACAATCAAACTCAAATGATAGCGCTAATGCTCTGTTAGGGTGCAATTTGTGCAAAGTGTACACAGCGTACACCATGGAAGGCTTCCTCACGTGCCGCCATTTCAAAAAGGTTAACCCGAGTCTTTTGACAATTTGGCAAAACTGACCCTTTAAGTCTGGAGTCACCGAAACCTTCATTTCCTGATGAATACTTTTCTTTTCGTCTTTGAAAGTGTATGGTTTCAACTAGAAATGTAACACTGCAACCTCAGACTGCAATCACATGCATGTCACTGATCCCTTCAAATCATTTGGTGATCATTTACCAACAAGAAATGATAAAGAAGTAGAAACAGTGATATTGCTTAAAACATATTACAATTTCAGTAAGTCCACATTCAAGTAGGGAGTACGTATCAGCAGTGTTTATAACATAAATGTAGCACTTTAGAAGGAAGTGTGGTATATAACATATGCAAATGATTCTTGCCCATGGTTACGTAAATACGGAAGTTTGTGTTGGCAGCTAACGGTTAGGAGAGGGCTCCCATTCAAATGTGAATCCAGCGTTACAAAGAGGGCGTGTCTCTCCCACAGGCGTCTTGAACAGTAATGCATGGAGACCTGACACAGTGAAAACAAACCTGAATATGAGCAGAATGTCATCTTAAAGCTCAATCACTCTATTTAGATTTCTTTTTGCCCCAGATGTTGACCACATTCTGCTGTCCAAACTGCAGTTTGACACAAAGCAGTCCCGTTCCAAAGCGGTGGATCAGGACGAGAAGGGAACTGGGCTAAAGGCGGGCCCTCTTGGATCTATAGCACAGGAGTGTCTGGGCATGAAGGTTCTTTTCCTCTTCGTCCTGAGCATGTGAAACTATCGTGTGTCTTCACACCGTGCGAGGTGGAGAAGCCTGGGCAATTACTCTCATCTGCATGTGTTAATAGGATTCATTAGGAGGAATCACCGCGTTGCTCCGACACCGGCTACACGGGGAGGCAAACACCTGCAGCAGCTCTGAGGAAAGACAACGCCTCGTGGCAAAGAGTCTTTCCATGAGACCCGCTAATTGGCATCTGAAGACGCTCCGGCTAATTAAGAAAAGGCAGATGAGACTCGATCAGTCTGAATGCAAAGTGTAACTTGTGGTGCAGTGGGATTCGGGAATGTGCCGACTCGCTTTTATTTCTTCGCCATCACGATAGAAAGATAATTGTAATTGTGATAATTTGCATACGTTAATGAATTTGCGTGACGCTTCTTGATCAGACGTGGAATACATAATTGATGCGGCATCAGCACCTACCGTGACACGTGGGACGTGCTAAGCGCATCAAGGTGTGCGTTTGATGCCTGCCATGCTCCGGGGGAAGGTGTGAAAGTAGAGCAGATCATATCTTCAGCTTCCCACTGCCGCTACCACAACATGAACTCCCAACCTCCGGAAGGCAAGCTGACTAAAGTATACATCGCCACACGAAGTGAGAGTGAATTCGATGAATGTCTTGAAAACCAGGAGCCATGCAGAGAGCGGTGGAGAACAAAGCCTGGATGGGAAACAACCAGCCTGCGTTGGAGCTTTAATTAGAACATGGTAAACAATAAATACATCAGATTGCTTCAAATGCCAGAATGTAGAGGGCCACTCCCCTTTAATTAGCCTGATCCAGATTAGGCCTGGTTAGACAGCCAGTCAGCCGCGGGATGTGCCCCGAGTTCAGCCTCCCAGGAGCTCCAGCAGCAGATACAGGGCTCATGTTTAATTGCTTCTGTAAATGGTCAGAGCTCAAGCCCCCTAATTCCATTCCTCGGGGTAATCAGGCATGTGTTCCCCGTACAGGGCAAAGACAGTGAGAGAGACAGTCCCGTGCAGCGCGGTACGCACCGTGCAATACGATGGCTCTGTAACGCCACGCAGAGGCTTCAGAATGACCTCCGCTTGTTTTGTGACATGTTTCAGAAAAACCGCTTTAATAGGATTTTTGTTCAAAACGGCACAATTGTTTTTCACACATTGAACTGACATCTGATAAAGAGAAACCCATCACTGGTTCATCCAGGTGTTCATCATACAGCAACATTAGATTTTTAAAAAGTTAGAATCTTACCTCTGAAATAGTTTAAAATCTTATTACAAGGTTTTTTATGACTGAACATTTGTACCTAACACCCATACATATTATATTCAATCATGTGAGTGTGAGATCTCAGATTAATGTTTACAAGAGAAAGATCAAGTTCATTTGAAACACGGACGCTCAGGGGAAAGATTTGCCACACGGCATAAGCAAAGCTTTGACAGTCGTTGTACAGCAGTCCAGTCTCGTAGTCCTCTTCCAGGCGGCGCAGGCTTTCATCCTTATCGCTTTCCTTCGGCTTTCTTTCAGTCCAAAGAAGCCGCGTGCCGTGCAACTCACACCGAGTCTTTGCATGATGCACAGACAACATTGAACACGACGTAAATGTGATGTGATGTAGTTTCCCATGTGGTGACGGAGCGGGATCTTGTTAGCAGCGGTGTCCTCCCTCCTGGGGAAGGGGGCGGGCCGAGAGGAGAAATCACAGCACCATGGAAGGCACCTCAGCATACCTGCAGAGAGGCAGGAGAGAGGGGAGGAGTCAGGATTCAACAAGTGGCTCAAGTGAACTGGTCTTCGTCATGTTGTTAAGACTGCGATGAATAAGATGTGCATGGCACGCCTATCACAGGCCTGTCAGTTGTGCTGCTCCCGTCAGTGCATAGAGGGAACGACGTCAGCTAATGAAATCAAATAGTGTTAAATACCTATTTGATTAACTTATTCACCTAAACCAATATGACACAATGCGAGTCATGTTGTTGCGAATGTGAGGTGTGATGTGAGGGTGCTCACAATGCAGCAGAACACATGCTCTTAGCTGTATGGTATGACGTTGGACGAAGAACCAAAGCATGAACATAGCGGTATCAGAACGATATAGCCGCTCGTGAAGGTGGACACTAGTGTAACATGACAACACATCGCTTCAGAGTCTCTGATGTAGTGTGTGTATCATCATTCTGCTGTGGCAGCCCGTCACCCAGCAGGAGCCAGCCGTGCTCTCTGGGCCACACTCCACCCTGCGATGTGCACGTGGGACAGATGGCTCTGCAGAGGCTCACCTTCTGGTCCGTCAGCACAGAGCTGCTCTGGAGGGGGAGCAGGTGGCTGCTGAGCAACACGGCGCCAGGTCTGTCGTGTTCACAGAAGATTGTACCGTTGATGTAATGGAAGCGATCGCCAGGCATTAGTCTGGTCCTACAGGTGGCACAGCTGAAACACTACAGGAACACACAGAGGGTCAGAGACGGATCAAAGCCACTACAGCACATTGAGCAATTAAAGATGGTCATCAGAACTCTGTGGGTTGATATGAACCTAAATATGAAAGCTTCAAAGAGTCTAATCTGCGCCTTTAGAGATGATCTCTCATCAGTTGAAAAGTGACAACATGAGGTAAGAGTAGGTGCCCTCCCCCCGTCTCCCTGTCACTCCTTACAAGTCCCAGATGTGTCTGTCAAACCAGCAGCGGGAGACGGGAGAGCTGCAGGCTTACCTTCAGGTGGTAAGCGTTTCCCTGTGCCCTCATCACCATCTCGTTGGCGGGGATCGACTGTCCGCAGGTGCTGCACGCCCCGCTGTGCCCAAACAGTCTGAAACACACACACACACACACACACACACACACACACAGATCACTCAGTCTGACAGCTTTAAACATGTAAAAGCATTGCCCCCTCCTCTGCCGCCTCTCCCTCCTCTCACCTGATGTAGTCACTCCGACACAGAATCATGCCCCCTTTGCTGTAGCAGGAGGTGCCGATGTCTCCCAGCTGGGCCTGGCAGCAGGAGCACTTTAGGCAGCGAGTGTGCCAGTAGCGCTCCATGGAGAAGAGCAGGAAGCGGTCGGCGATCTTTCCCCCGCACCCTGCACACGACCTGGGGGCCGACGACACGCCTGACGCTTGGCTGTTCACCATGACGATGGGGGCCCTCCAAGGCTACACACACACACACACACACACACACACAGTTTAGGAAACTGAGACATTAATACGCAAATGCTGATTTCTTGTGAAATAAAAGTCTATCCGTTTAACCATATTTATTTTTGTTTCCATTATTAGATATTTACTTTTCAATAGCAGGAACTGAGAGCTGGAATAGGCACAGTTCTCCATAAATAACACACATCAATAAATACATTACAATCGTGTAAACTATATCTCTGTAATGTCAAAATAACACAAGTAATATTATTCCTGATGAGAATAAGCCCCGTGTTTACTTCAATATGTCCACAGTGTATTGTGATGGAAGGGGGAAGGAGACCCAATGGGACTGTTGGAAGAGCGACAGTAATGAGTAATTGATTACTAAAAGGATTTAAAAAAGTACTTGACTCTATTTACTAGTACTTACTTTATTTAACGGTTTGCACAGGAGATGCTATCTTACTGTCAGTGGTGCAATGTAACATAGTACATTAACTCAAGTACTGTACTCTGTACTTTTGACAAACTTTACTTTACTTGTATTTTATTCTACATATTCTCCACCACATTTTGGAGGTAAATAGTGTACTTTTTACTCCGCTTTAGGTATTTAACACTCATAGTTACTTTTTTACTTATAAAAACACATGATGTATGATAAGATGCAGTACTATATTGCTACTAATATACCTAGTATTTTTAAAGTTAATATGTAAATTGGACCGAAATTGAACGTCCTGCTTCGTGTATTTGTTGTTATCAAAAATGGGTAGGCCTAATATAATATTCTAGAATAATATAGTATTGTCAAAACCACCATAATGCATTGTGAAAACTTTTACTTTTGATACTTGAAGTACATTTAGCTGATAATACTTCCGTACTTCAGGAATATGTTTAAGATCTGGACTGTTATGAAGTATGTAAAGACCATAGTATTTGTACTTTTACTTAGGTAAAGAATGAATACTTCGCCGACCACTGCTCAGAGTGAACAGAATCAGAGAGGAGAGAAACAGGAGATATATTACCTGAGACAAAACGTTCCTCCGGAGCTACTCTGGGAAACTGAAGGACTGTTCAGAAGAACGTCGGCGCGCGGACAGCTGGAACACTCAGACCTGATGTGTTCTGCTCTCCATAACTTTGCAGAAAAAGGCGAAGCGACACGACACGAAGCCCGGGAACAGAGACGGGGATAGTTGAGCTAACTCTCAGTCAGTGTAACTGTGAGTAGACATCACGCAGCCTCTCCTCCTGTCTTCTATCCTTCTGTCCTGCTGTCTATCTATCAACACCCCTTCATCCGTCTCCAACGCTCCTGACAGCGACACTATTCATCAAATTGCGCAAGGGGCTATTTAAATTACCGAGAGGGGACGTAACCCACGTGAAGAGCGCAGCAGCCAATAGCAGAGCAGGGGGCGTGTCCGCAGTCACAATGATTTATGAGTTTATAGTGGCTTATTAATATGCACACTCACTCCCTTTAGGATGTCTCTGAGTGTGTGGGCGGTATTGACATGGAAATCAGCTAAACACATACATTATTATGTAGTTTTTGGTAAGTTTGATAGTGAGATATTGTAGTGATATAGTGGTAGTATTCAATTATTCAATATTTTCAGTTATATTGTGTGTTATTTAGATACTCTAGTGATATGTATCCATCTACCTACCTACCTACCTACCTACCTACCTATCTAGGCTATATATGTATCTTAACATCTCCTTTTCTATGGAAGGAAATGTGTTTAGAAACGCTTCATTATTAACAAATATACATTCTATTGCAAATGTTTGAAATGTCTTACTCCAATTTATTACTTTGGCCTGAAGAAAGTGTGCATACAATTTATCATTCGAATAAGTACTATAAAAAAATACAAACCATTAAACATTTTCAGTAAATGATTTGCTTAGCAATTTTATAATGTAACAGTAACATTTAAAAGGCAAGATTTTTCGATTATCCAACACACCAAACATTCTTCGTATAGGGCTTATGGAAATGGTGCTGGTTAATTTCAAATCCTTTCATCCATCCATAATTATCATACTTTCATTGACAAAGTACAAAGTATTAAATAGGATGTCAACATGTTAGATTTGTATTTTTTGTCAAACTATAGATCCACATCAATCAATCAATCAATCAATCAATGTTTATTTATATAGCCCAATATCATAAATGTTACATTTGTCTCAGTGGTCTTCACAGTGTGTACAGAATATCAGTATGACAATACGACACCCTCTGTCCTCAGACCCTCTGTCCTTAGACCCTCTGTCCTCAGACCCTCTGTCCTTAGACCCTCACATCGTACAAGGAAACACTTCCGGAGAAAACCCACAGTTTAAAGGGAACATGGGAGAAACCTCAGGGAGAGTAGCAGAGGAGGGATCCCTCTCCCAGGACGGACAGACGTGCAATAGATGCCGTGTGTAAATTGAAAAGATAATACATTTGCAACATAGGTAGTCCAAATGTTTGGAAATTCATGTGTCTATAATAGGAAGATGAATCCACGAGGATATCCATCCAGGACCGATGATCCAGGACCACAGCCACGACATCCCCTTTTCCTGGCACTTCAAAGTACAATATGCACTTCTCGCTAGAAATCTAATCAACAAGCATTTTAATGGCCAAACTATTCCACAATTTAGGATTTTCCAGAGAGGGTTATTTGTGAATAAACGAATAAACGGGAGCATGTTGTTTCTTACACGACCACCAGAGGTGCTACACTTTAAAACGTGTCCTATTTGGTCGTTTTTTGTAGGGCTGCGTTTCACTTCGGTTAAATGGATTCCTTGGCTGCAGTCGGATAGTTTAAAAATCAGCTCCTAAATTCTAACCCTATGGTCTATTCCTTGACCTCTGAGTGAAACGTCACGGGGTTAAGGGATAGTTGATAGGAGAATTCAAAAGGACTTAGGAGAAGAGACTGCAGTACTTTAGAGAATCCGACTGCACTTTCACTATCCGACGTGTTTATGATGCGCCAGCGGACGTCATTGTGTGCGTCTGCTGCTGTGGGGTAACTATGGAAACCACAGTTTTCTATACAGCGGACTACAACATGGATGTTCAATAAGAATGAGGGACTACTGTAAACTCATCTAGAGACTCTGCACCGTGCTCTGATGCTGCTGCTTTGCTTTATGAACGTGGACAACAGAGAAACATATTCTTCAGGACCAAAGCTGGAATTGAAATAAAAAAGGAAAGTGAAACTTCTGCTCGTCAGCCATGGCTGCCACTGAGGGACTTCCGGGTCATTTCACTCCTTTAGGAAGGTTCCTAAGCTAAATGGACTATTCGACTTCAGCCCTTGCGTCCCTCACTTGCGTCGTTTCCCTGCGTCTAGTCCCTCCCACCAGGGGAGTGGAGAGACGCAAGGAAACCACGAGAAGCAGGAAATTAGTTTTAAGAGCAATGGGACGTCCTTTCCTCCGGAGCATCACGTGAAGCGACGTCCGTTTGTGATGACGCCGCACAGCTGATGTCTGACAGCAGGGCTGAAGTCGAATAGTCCATTTAGCTTAGGAACCTTCCTAAAGGAGTGAAATGACCCGGAAGTTCCTCAGTGGCAGCCATGATAAGTGCCGTTCGAATTCTCCAAATGAAAGGAAAGGAGGTTTCAAACTTCGTTTATAACCTCCTTTAGCTTAGGAACCACTGGACCTCCCTCACCGAAAGGAGAGGAGAAAATGCTGCCCCACAATGCATTGCAGCCGCAGCACTTGCCGTCACTCAACAGTCGGCCGTTCACGGAAACAACCGATTATGACGGAGAAATGATATCATGAAAGTTACGGTGCTTATTAAGCTTTTTAAAACGTATGTGGTAAGTTGCCAAAGTTCTTTGTTCTGAACGTTCATCAGTATTATAATCAAAGAGAGAAATATGAACGTTAGTTTTCACTGAAATGATCAAATAAAGTCAACATTTCAGTCTTTACTGAGCTGTGTGGGGTTTGTTCAACTTTTAAAAGACGTTTGAATGGTGATATACACAGTGATAGATGTTAAGGTCTAACGTTTATAATAAATACATTTGTATTGATTTTAAGATCTTTAGTTCATACAATCATACGTATTGGGATCATTAGTATTAATGTGGACCGGAGGGAGAGGGCGACGAGCATAAGTTTCACTTTCCCTTTTCATTTCAATTCCAACTTTGGTCCTGAAGAATACGTTTCTCTGCTGTTCGGCCCAGAGAACAGCGAAGGCGCATTACGTCCGGGGAGGGGGTCAGATGCCAACTGACCCACAACTCCCCCCCCCTACCAGTCCTGTGTTGCCCCCGCAAGCACAGACGAGGAGAAGGAGCCCGACATGTCCAAGAGAAACCTTATGAAGGGGCCTGGCGTCGACCAAGACGCCGCTGTGCATATATCCTCCACACTCACACCGTTGAATAAGGCTGTTGACGCAGCCACAGCCCGTGTGGAGTGTGCACGAACCCCAATGGGGCAGGCTCTCCCTGCCTGTCCGTAGCCATGTGCAATGCACTCGCAGAGCCAGCCTGTCAGGCGTTTCTTGGACAGAGCTTTCCCGATCACCCCGTCCCCGAAGCACACGAACAGCTGTTCGGTGCGTCTAAGGGCAGCCTTGCGCTCCACATAACATGCTAGCGCACGCACCGGGCAGAGGAGGTGCAGTTTAGCTTCCCTGGCCCCACCATGGGGGGGAAGACTAAAGCCCCCATAACTGAATAGCCCTCGACCTGAACGCACTCCTTAGGCTCTTGGGCACAAAGGAGGGGTTCGGTCTGAGTGTCGCGCCGCTCCGGTCACCCAGAATCTGTAAACAGCTCGGGTGCACCGACAGAGCATTTAACTCGGACACTCTTTTGGCTGACGTTAAGGTAAGAAGCAAAGCTGTTTTCCACGACAATGCTTTCGGAGAGGAGAGCTCCAGAGGCTCAAACGGCCCCGAGGCCAGAGCCTCGAGCACTAGGGGCAGGTCCCACTGTGAGGTGGAGGCATGCACTACTGGGCGCAGCCTCCTGACCCCCTGTAAAAACCGCGACATCAGTGGTTGACTAAAGGCTGACCTGCCGCCAAATTCCTCATGGCAGGACGAGATGGCTGCTGCATACACCTTCACTGTTGAATGAGCAAGCCCTCTGTCCACCAGTAACTGTAAGAAGGATAAAATAGAGCCTAACTCACCAGATAGGGGCTCTATTCTCCGCTCCTCACACCATCGCCAGGCTGTGGTGGATCCAGCTTGAGCTGCCTGGATAGACTGAATAACACTGTCAGACAATCCACCCTGTCTCAGCCTGTCCCTCTCAGGAGCCAAACCTCTCGAGACATCGCCCCCCAGAACTGGGGAACCGCCCAGGGCTGGCCCACCTTCATCTGTGTCATCTCTGAGAACCACGGCACCCCAACGCGGTCCGGAGCCACGAGGATGACTGACAGACGTTCTCGCCTCACTCTCTCCAGGAGGGGGAGAATGAGACGCAGCGGTGGAAAGGCGTATAGCAGCTTCCTTGGCCATGGCTCGTGTGCAAACGCGGCCACCCCCAAGGTCAGGCCATTGCCCAGGGCCACGGAGAACCACAGGGCACAGTGGTTGTTGCGCCGGCTGGCGAACAGGTCCGCTTCCGCTCTCCCGATGGGCCCAGATCTGCTTCACCACCTCCGGGTGAAGTGTCCACTCGGCTGGCAGGGGGCCGCCCCTCGACATGAGGTCCCCCCCCCCTGTTCTCCAGTCCCGGGATATGGAGGGCTCTCAGAGCTAACACCGCCTCTGAAGCCCATAACCACAGCCTCTCCGCTGTGGTCAACAAGGCGGCGGATCGAACTCCGCCCTGCTTGTTGATATAAGCCACTGTGGTGCTGTTGTCGCTCCTGACCATTACATGTCTCCCTTGAATTAGAGGCATGAAATGCTGGAAGACTAACACTACCGCCCGTAGCTCTAGGAGGTTGCTGTGTCGAGACTCTGTTAGAGCCCAGCGCCCACCTATAGCCCTCTTCAGGCAGGTCCCTCCCCATCCTGTTCCGGATGCATCCGTGAACACTGTGATGTAGGAGGTCACCCGTCCCAGTGGAGACCCCCTCGGGAGGTGATCCGGGGACCCCCAAAGGAGGGAGGGATGGTCACCAGCCGCCGCGCCCGCTTGTGCCTCTTGGGATCCAAGCGCAGGCTGGAGAACCACCTCTGCAGGCGGGGCATATGTAGTAACCCTAACGGGACCACAATGTGAGCAGCCGCCATGAGACCCAGTGTCTGCATGACAGTAAAAGCTGTCACTGTTGCCCCCTGTCGCAGCTTGCGTACCCCCTGAAGAAGGGACGCACGTCTGCTCTCTGACAGGGTGGCGCGTAGCGCGCCTGCATCGAGCACCACACCTAAATACAACGCCCGTTGGTGAGGTATGGGGTGCTCGCAAAGCCCAATTTGGTCAGGTGTGTGATCAATTGTGCTGTGCAAAACATTGCCTGTTCCCGTGACCCAGCCATGACTATGATGTTGTCTCATGCTGTGTGCGCGCAGCGGTTGAAGCGCTGTGGCCACACATTTGCTGAATGTGCTTGGGGATAGGTAGTAGCCAAACGGCAGCCTATATTCGTAGGCTATCCCCTGGAAGGCAACACGCAGATACTTTCTGTGCTCTGGAGCGATTTCTACATGAAAGTACGCGTCTTTCAGGTCGATGGTGGTGAACCAATCGCCTGGCTGCACCAGCCCCAGTAACTGTTTCATAGTTAGCATGCAGAATTTCCTGCAGGAAATGTGGCGATTCAGGCCGCGGAGATCTAGAATAGGTCTGAATTCCCCTGTCTTCTTGGGAACCAGGAAGTATATGGAACAATGACAAATATTCTCATGAATATTAAACAACCTCTGGACATTACATATATTCGCCTCAATTCAACCTGGAACCTCTCTCATACAATAGAATACGAAGTGTGTGTGTGTGTGTGTGTGTGTGTGTGTGTGTGTGTGTGTGTGTGTGTGGTGTGTGTGTGTGTGTGTGTGTGTGTGTGTGTGTGTGTGTGATGGATCGTTGGAGCTATGTGCAACTCAAGGCATATGCTCGAACGGGAGCTGCCTGGACGCTGCAATCATGTTGCGCGCACTATCCGTGCTGAGTGTGCTGACTTTTTGTGCAATGTCCCACTGCCTGCATAAAGTCAAGTGCTCGGCGCAGTTGTCGGCGAAATGTCGCTCCTCTGTTTTCATTGAAACAGCTCCTTATATCCGTTAGCGCAGCTAGCTAGCACCATATGCTAACAACAACAATATACGTAAGGTGTGCGCGTTCTCTCTCTCTCGCTCGCTTGCGCCACACATACACACACCCTCCCGGTCCTCCCGATGGCCAGTCCGGGCCTGCCAGTGAGCGTGGAAGTGTGGTATGGTATATATACAGTATATTACTGTGAAATATTTACAGTCAATTACTGTGAAATCCATGCAACTAGTAGCCAGTAATTTACTGTAATTTTACAGCCGAACATTTTACAGTGTAGGTCTCTGCTCAGTGTTATACAGAGGGGTTTGTAGTTTGTTCTTGATATTTGGCAGAGTACTGCAAATGTATTTCTCCATTATAAATCAAACTCTTGAAATGTTCACCAAATATATTAAAAACAATTTAACAGAGAAAATACAAATTCCCACACTGTAAAATATATGGCTGTAAAAACTAGTTGAATTGATTTCACAGTAATTCACTGTAAATATTTCACAGTAATTTACTGTATATATTTTACAGTTAATTAGAAAAAAGTACAACTAAATACTGTGACTTTACAGTTGCCATGCCCATGGAATTACTGTACAGAGCTGTGGTATTATGGTACCTTGCTGTACATAAATTACAGTAATTACCTGTATGTTCACACTATTACTGTAGAAGTAATGCAACACAGTAGCCAGTAATTTACTGTAAATATACAAATCTAAATAATACGATAATATATTGTAAATTTGACTGGGATTGTACCATAACTACACAATTCAATCAGCTCAATCAACAAAGAAAAACAAAGAAAATGCCCATTTAAACTTTGTATTACTCCATTGAAGTGCAACGTACATTTCACAGTATCTTGGAAATGTTGTTATGGCCCCAACCTTTACTCTGCGGTAGTGGCTTGTGCTGAGACCCGCAACATGAAAGAATACATGCAATAACCGGTACTTGGTAACGAGCATGTATTGATAATCAGCTGTTTGCTCACACAAGCGAAACAAAAAGAGGTTTGGAGGACTGGCCAAAAGGAACAAACAGAAGGAGGGAACCCGAGCCAGCCACACCACGGGCCGTAGGACCCAGAACTCCCCCACCTAACCAAAAATGAAATATAAACCCTATGGGAAACAAAATAAAGCCGCAAAAACTGGACTACCAGGTCCTCCAGGCTAAACATAAACACATCTGCAAAAATATGGCCTACAGCTCAGAATGGCAAAGAGGTATTCTAAGGACAGTGTCTCCGGCGTTAGGATAGGCAAGACATCCTTCTCCTCCAGCTTCTCTTTATATATACACACGGCTGAGTGGAATTTGGAACAACTGGGCAGAGGCGGAGCCAGGGGCAGACCAGGTGCACCTGGGCAGAGAAGGAGCCAGGGGCAGAACAGGTGCACCTGGGCAGAGGCGGAGCCAGGGGCAGACCAGGTGCACCTGGGCAGAGGCGGAGCCAGGAGCAGACCAGGTGCACCTGGGCAGAGGCAGAGCCAGGGAGACAGAAAATAAGGAGGGGCCCACTTAACACATGTCTACACAGACATCCACTCAAAGTCAACAATTTTTCTGAAGAATGTGCTGACATGGGGGTTTAAATTGTCATGCCTCTTTTTGGCTTTCGAGTCCGTCTCAGGATTAATGCCCAGGATGCACCTGAAAACACTAAGCCAAGACAACAATTTAAATGTTACATATGTTGCATCGTTTATTTGAAGGCAGATGCAGCGGTGCCCCTTTCAATCTAAGTAAAACCTGCACCAAAGAAAGAAATTAGTATTTAAAGCCAAGCAAGAGCGATAAAAGCAAGAAAATCACTTAATGTGTTGTGTTATCACAGAGGATGGTCTGAATACAGTATTTTACTATGAAATAATACAGTAACATGTTGTGAAATCCTGGTAATAATTGATCCTGTACATTCACAGTAATTAACTGTGCCTGTATTGATTTCACTGTGAAATTCTAAATTACAGTGATATATTGTGAACATCACAGGTAAAGACTGTAAAGTGGTAAAACAGTAATTTATTGTAAAATTTTACTGCTAAATATTGGGAAATCATGGTAATATTTTACAGTGCAGATAAGTCTCTTATTTAAATATGTATTAAAATATGTACAATAGTTCAGCTATTGTTGTAATTTTTAAAGAATTCCTTTTGGAATTGTATTAACTTCATTTGTGTATAAGATGTTGACTGCTGCCTTGTCATAGCATATTGGCTCCCCATTTAAAGATGAATTGGCTTAGACCAGTGGTTCCCAACCTTAAGCGCCAGGCCTCAGATGATTTGAGGCCAAATATCATATTTACACTACATAATTGTAACTCAATACATGATTGTCACTAAAAGCCTTGTATCTTCATTACAATAAAATATACAAAATAATTGATTCATTCATTTGAATACAAATTCAAGTTAGTACAGATGTAGCGTTTCATTTCAGACGCCTACCCGTGCGGGTCCATGATCGGCACGGGATGGGCCCCTGCTGAAACGGGAAACCCCCCCGCAGGACTTGATACGCCCCCTTGATAAATAAATGTAATTTTAATTAAACCAGCTGCAATGGATCATGGATCCACCAGGGGGAGCCGTGAAAAGCTGCCACACTGGAACTCATGTGAAATAAACAGCTGATAGATCTACAGGTATCTGATCGGATATTTGTTAAGATCCATATGTCACGAATAGGATCATATTATGTGCTAAATAAGAGACATGTAATCATTTACAAAACATCACCATGTTTTTATTTAACAAAATAATGTTGTTTAATTCACGTAGGTGTAAGTACAAAACCATCGCTATGTTTTTTCATCAGGAAATGCAGCCCGGCTCAAACAAACAATTTTCAATCATCATCCTCACGATCATTTAATCTATCATATGTTGGCGAATTGAAATAAATGCACTAATACATGTAGTTTAATCCACGTGAGTTTACAACAACAAAAATAATCGCTTTGTTTTAATATCACATCCGACCGGAGGAAAATGCAGCACGGCTCTCACTACCGATCATCCTAATCCCACGGGCAAACAATAATATGTCCAGTGTTAATAGTGTACTCTATTATTAGTGTCTAATATTACTGCTATAACAATCACACATTGAGTTGTTAAAATCAGACCGTTGTTTTTTTTTAAACAGTCTGAATGAAACGGCAGCTCTCAGGTGATCAGGTGTGTGTTTACCAGTGTTGGGACTAACGTGTTACAAACTAACACATTACTGTAACGCAACTACATTTTGCGGTAACTAATAACGTTACCTATTCCCATTCAGTAACGCCGTTATAGTGACTGACATCTAAATGGGTGCGTTACTGCGTTACATTATGTGATGGAACTGAATCGATTCTCCCTGCGGATGTAGCTTACAGGCGAATACAGCGATGTCCTCTCACAGTACCATGGACAAGTGAAAGTAACCAGAGAGGAGTGATGATTGGTTAACGCGGGGTAACATTTCAGGGTAAGCCAATCAGAGACAGAGTTGGGCGGGTCTTGCCTTATGGGGAAAATACACAGACACACAAACACTTGCTAACACACACACACACACACACGGCAACGCTCACCACACACACACACACACACACACACACACACACACACACACACACACACTATGGCAGATGCAAGTATCAGCGAGAGCAGCAGCGCATTTGCAACTTGGAGATATAACCACTATTTTCAATTTGTGGGGATAAAGGACGCACAAAATATTATGGTCAAATGTAAACTGTGTGCAGGAGAGAAAGCATTGTCCACATCGAATAACAGCAATGCCAATCTCCTGAAGCACCTAACTAATGTACATGAGGCTATACAACTAGTCGCCAAAGACCCCACCATCTCAACCACCGGCAGTGACCCAGATGGAGCAACACCATCTAAACAGCCAAAAAACGTCACCCAGAGTCAACTAAACAGATTGATTGCTGAAAATAGTTTGTTTGTCTTCAGTGTCAGTCTGACAGTTTATTATTTATCTAATTGTTACTGCCAAAAGAGTGTAGTTCTTGTTTAATGTGTACACTGTGGTGATTGACATTATTCACCCACAGATCTACAGTATGGGTTGGGGTATTGTTCTGCACGGACATTTTAGTGAACCGGACTTCCTGTTTCCGCCGGTCTTCGCTTCCCGGGAATGAAGTTGTGTGCAATGGTTTTCCGATGCTAAATTAAAGTCTAGCTTGTACCTTTGATACCCCGCCCCCGACTCCCATCTCTCGGCACCACAACACTGCCAAAAGAGTGTAGTTGTTTTTCAAATCAAATCAAGTTTTATTTATATAGCACATTTATAAACGATGGTTGAGCCAAAGTGCTGTACATATAATAAAAATAGCCTACAGTAGAGACACTTTACAGCAAATACAACAGCACAGATTTGTTTGTTTTTATTTGATATTGCACTACTTAGAACTTGATTGTTGAGGCTACAATAAAGATGCCTGCTTTATTGTTATTGCACAGATTACAGGTACTGAGACAACGAAATGCAGTTTAGCTTCTAATGGTGCAACAAGCAGTAAAGTGAAAAGTAATGTACACAATATATAGAATGAATTGAATGATGAATAAACAGTGAGCTTGGGTATGAATACACGAGCCGCCTGTGAGCAGTATGAACAGTGAGTATGAATGTGCTAATATATATAAAGTATGAAAATGGTAAGCAGTGCAAGTATAGTATAAAATATATGGATATTCATTTCATGATAAACATTGTGGAACAATGATGAAAAATGTGAATGGAAGTAGCAACGTAAAAGTGACACAAAACAACAACAAACAAAACTCTTTTGAGAAGCAAACTTTTAGTGGTGAAGCGCAGCCAGAGAGTACCTGCAGCCAATCAGTAAACAGAGTCCTGACATGTTGACCTATGTTATAAAGAATGTATTGTCGCCTGAAACACATGAACACGCCTCAGAAAAATTTCATCATTGTAGCGATCTGCACTTCGCTGTTGACTGATGTGAATTTGGCATAACAGAGCAGCTGTTACGACCCGTCTACACTACAGCGTCGACAGCGTCGAAAACTCCAATCTGCCCATTCACTTTCAATGGGGTGACGTCACGTTTTTTTTCGCCGAACTGAATTGTGGATAGCAGAGCGGTCCGTCTCCGCCGTCTCCGGCGTCAGAAGTTGAACAAAGTTATACAGGATACAAACCGGAGGAACCAGGCATGGAGGGAGGTGGCAGAGACAGTGGGTGAAACTGGTAGGTTTTCACCTGTTTGGGGAGTTTATATATATATTGCTCCCATAAAATCCCCGGGGTTTTTTGCTTTGTATGTCGGGGGCGGGAGATTCATGTGATTGGTTGTTGCTCGTGTTGCTTGAATAAAATCCCCAAGCTCCAGACACGCCCAGCTCCAAGCTTTTTTTGAAGCTGTAGTGTGGACGCTCCGTTATTGGTAGTGAGAGCAACAAGTTAGTGGACTGCAGATCGTTTGAATGCCGCCTCTCACCTCCGCACACACGGGGTGTGTGTAAAGCTCTGCCCTTGTTGAAACAGAGATCAGAGGAGAGGAGACAAACTAGCGCGACAGAAAATGACAGCAGAACGCAGTAAGACTCTCACTAAGCTGATATGAAACCAAACTCCCGCTGATGTTCCGTCACTGCATCGATGCAGAATCGTACATCGCGATGCATCTTATAAATGGAGAAATGTCCACATCTCTAATGCTCATCTACTATGGCTGTTTGAGCTGAACCTGTAATGAATAATGAAATATAAATGATGTTCTCACCAGTTTTTACCACCAATATGTTTTTTATCAATACATTGCAAATGATCGAACTATATTTGCACACTGCGCATACAGGCACACTACCTAGTACCTACTATAAAATACAACACATGTTCTAAAACAAATGGGAAGTCACACACATTCATTCAAGTTGTAGTCCCTTTTCAAGAGAAACTATGTGAGAAACACTATGGCTCACCCTGCAACCAAGACACTGCACACAATACACACCACAACAATTATTGGGGGGCAATAATATTTATTGACATTAATGTATTCTTCATTTTTCAGTGTCTTCCATCTCAGATGTGCTGGGAAGATATTGGCGTGCCTTAAACTGGTGCAGAGAGGCTTCAGGATGACCAAAACCTCATGTTTCCATGAATGCTGTGAAAGACACTGCAGCAATTGCTGAAGTATTCCTGGGCCCTTTCTCATTTCATCAAATCCCCCTCCTCGACTCCTCGACTCCTCGGTCCTCCGGTAGTGATCCGGAAATGAATTTTAGCGCGCCATGTTGAAGGACATCTCATTTCTCTAAATGCACTTCGAGGACCGAGGACCGAGCGTCGAGGAGGCTCTCTGGAGGAGCTCTAACCGAGCATACACTGATGGGTCCTCCACGTCCTCCACGGCTCCTTCGTGGATGCATATCCGGCAACAGAGATGTTTCAAAGAGTCGTGATGCACGGCCGGACTTATCTCAGCCAATGACAGCTCTGCATGCATCCCCTGGATATTATTTTATTAACTGCTTTCATCGCGACCATAGACTGTATATATAAATGGACGTAGGGTCCGTGACGTCACCCATAGGATTCTGCAGAGTTGCCGTGAAGCCCTTAGTAGGCAAAGGACAAAATGTATTTAAAGACCAATCTTTATTTGAATGTGCCTCTTAACCTGAGATATTAGTTATACAGTAATAGTATTGACAATCTAAAAAAACTGAGCAACTCAACAGTCAACTTTATGTTTCTTATTGTCTAAAGCATTTATTATTTTCATTTTCCCCCTCTCATATTCAGTGTGGACGGATTGAGACAGCCTGGTGTCCAGAGAGCTGCAGAGACTTCAGGGAGAAACCTCCGTGTGATGGACGTCCTGTCTGTTGGTTTGGAGAGGACTGAGGGTCTTTCCTCAGCGAGGAGGACCAGGCCTGATGGAGGAGGACCAGGCCTGATGGAGGAGCCCATGCTGGGCAAAGCTGATACCAACTGCACAGGCCTAGTCTGTCACTTTATTTGACTAAATGTGTTTACTTATACATTTGATAGGTTTACACCTTCTGTCCATATGTGCTTTTTATTTAAAACATGTTTGATTAACTTTTGGTTCACATTTCAATACATTGTATTTGTATTTGCATTCCTTTTGTCCATTATTCTTACTGAAAATGTTAGATTACACATTCACATCTGACTGAAGATTGGCCCCATTTATTTGTGACGTTGCAAACTCTGCGGTACAAGGCACAAGTGATGTGAAGCTCATAAAGTGAGGCAAATAGAAATAATCAGCGGATGGAGTGTAGATGTGGAAATAGCTGCATTCGATCAGCTGACTGTTTTTACAATAAAAGTAGTTTCTTAGTGAATGTCCTGTACTGGTCTTAAAATCTCATAACATCAGCTCTTAATGTTCCTCTTGGATGTTCTTCTTGACCCTCAGAGAAGGAGAAAATGTCGTGTCTTTCAGGCATGTCCTTTCCTAACAAAAATGACAGGAAACATAAAACATATTATTGCAGAACAAGTGTGTTATTTATGAAAGCGGTGTGTTTGTGTGTTTAGGGGCTGTAGATATAATTATTTTGTAATTGTAATGTTTTTATTTTATTTTAACAGTGAGCTACAAAGACAATCAGATTACGAATGAACAGTATGAAGTTCATCAACATTGAAATATATGTTATTATCAAAATAATATTTAATTGTTACAAAACGTAGTGCAACTGTAGAAGCTTGCTCTGTTGTCTCACTGAAAGAATAACTTTTACCACATTTTACAGACAATATTGAGAGATAAATAGTAGCAGTTCTCACTATGTGTTAAATATCTTTGCCTTCAATACATTACATTAGAAAGCTGACAAAGTCATATTGCTAAATATCTAAATGTAACTTGTTGCATGGAATAAACCCTCAACTTAATGTGTAGGTGATCTATGTATCTATGAATGTATATCAGTGTATTCAAGTCAATACTTAATTTATTTAAACCAATATATTTCTTGATTCTTTGTACAGTACGAAAAAAGAGTCTTAGTACCTGTGCTGAAGTTCACTGCTGTGAGGAGTCCAGTTCTGTCTCTCACTCTCTGGTCCAGCCTGTCTGCATCACCTGGACACCTTAAACAAACAGATATATATATATATATATATATATTAGGGCTGTCAAGTTAACGCAAAAAAAAATTAACGCCACTAATTATTTTAACGCGATTAACGCATGTGTATTTTTTTTTCCTCGGCCGCCCGGTAGTTTAAGAGCGCATCGAGTTTAAAATACCATCTACAAGCTGATGCTGCTGACAGCCCCGCTCCTGCCGCCCGCTTGTGGCAGACCACACTTCCACGCTCACCGGCAGGCACCGACTGGCCATCGGGAGGACCGTGAGGGTGTGTGTATGTGTGGCCTGAGCGAGCGAGAGAGAGACCTTACGTGCATTACCGTACCGCAGTGTGAACGCGGCTATTGTTGTTGTAAGCATCTGGTGCTAGCTAGCTGCGCTAACGGATATAAGGAGCTATTTAAATAAAAACAGAGGAGCGCCCTATCCACACAACTGCGCCGAGCACTTGACTTGATGCAGGAAGCAGACAGCGGGACATTGTAGGAGAAGTCAGCACACTCATGATTGCAGCAACATGATTGCAGCGTCCAGGCAGCTCCCGTTCGAGCATATGCCTTGAGTTGCACATAGCTCCCACGATCACACACACACACACACACACACACACACACACACACACACACACACCATTTGTATTGAATTAGAGAGGTTCCAGGTTGTTGTGTTTAATATTCATGAGAATATTTGTCATTGTTCAAATGATAATAAACATTAGCATAAAGCATATTTGTCCACTCATATGTTGATAAGAGTATTAAAAACTTGAAAAATATTCCTCTAATGTACATTTAGAACAGAACAAAAATTTAGAACAGATAAATATTTTAATCGACTGACAGCCCTAATATATATATATATATGTAAAGTACCATGTGTACAAACAATATAACTGATTCTCTGCTGTTGAACATGTTGGATTGTGTATTGTCCGAGTCACGGTCCTTTTTATTTTACTGTAACTTTGGAAGTTGTGTTACCAATGCTTACTGTTTATTTGATACCCATTTGGTAATGCAATTAATAAAAACAACAAGTTTTGGGTTCGTTCTTCAGATGACTGTGACGTTAACATGTAAGCTCAATAATGAACTCCAGCTCAATCAACCATATTGTAATATCTAAGTAATCATCTTGAAATATGACATTAATAATTGTAATATACACACATCTTATTATGAGGTTGATTTCACATACACTACTTCGACATTAGCTTGTCTACATACTTGAGCATAGCCAATTTAAATTAACCTTATATGCATACAGTTCTACCTACATAATACAATATCTCTAAGTTACAAGGATGACCTTATTTTATCAACCTCAAACAGAAGCCGTTTGTTCAACAGTATTATCCCACTTAACACTTGTCTATTTCGTTTTAACCTTTATATATACAGTCTATGATTTTAAGTTGGAGGCTACGATTAGCATCGTTAGCACCGATGTAGCTACCACTCGCTTACATGCTAACCCAAGCCTTACTATTCATTACGTAGCTGATTAAAATCATTAACACATAAATAAAGCACTCGAATTTTACTTACCGCATTCATGCACCGTCTGTTTTAACCGCAGATCGAGTCACAATAGTCCGATAGATAAGCATGAAGAACAAACAATCACGGCCAGCTACAAGTTGTGTTTCCTGGATGAGCTGAGCAGGCAGAGTCCCTGTAGCTAGCTTCACGGAGCAGCTAGCAGAGAGACAAGAAGCTAACAGCGGCAGGCACTTGACAGAGCCGTCACTCAATGTGACCACGCCCTAATTTATGCACACACTTTAAGACCTAATATAAATAAAAGGGTCGCGTTAGAAAACAATTCACTCACAGATCCATAATCATGAAGGTGGAATCTAAATATATAGATAATAAAATGTATGGAGCCAGGGGTAGAAACATGTTTTTTTCTGCTGTAAAATTGGGCATTTTAACATGGGGGTCTATGGAAATTGCTCCTTTCTGCAGCCATCGCCTATCGGCCAATATATAAACTGCAGTGTGTGGCACTTCCGTATTGGCTTCCCGGCTCTGCCCCGGAGTTTGCTGCTTGATCGCGACGCAATGTTTCCAGAGAGAACAGCTGTGAGGTCCGTGCAGAAAGCAGAGCAGTGTGTATAATATATATCACTCAGTATAACAGGCCTACTCTCTTTATTTGCTTTAGTTTAGTAGATATCTACAAACAAAGAGTCCATATTTTTCTAAAACCATTCAGTGCTTCACAATAAAATACACAACGGCTGTAGCCTGTTTTAGGAGCTGTATGTGCGTGTGTGTTGTAGGTGTGTGTGCTACAGTGTGTATATGCAGCGGACAGACAGGTCTCAGTTGGTTTGGTGTCCTCTGCTTACTTTTAATACTTGTAAATACAACTTTTGGCCCATAATTTATTTTCCTCATTGTAGCGACCAGAGGGGAGAGGGGGGGGATATATCCAGTCTCTGATAGTGTTACGTTATTATGACAGTGCTCTGTTTGATTCTGAAATTGTATATATTTATATAAATATATACATATATATGTGTGTGTCCGCATCTGTAGCCTGTTATTGTCTCATGACACCGCACTGTGAATGAATCAAAGTAAATATATAAGTCATCATGAACACATCTGTCCATCAGACAGAGGGCTGCTGTGCCTCCTGTCATCATTAATGGACGTCTCTTTAAAATGACCGCTCAGAGGAGAGGAGTTCTCACTTCTCTAACCGCCTGCTGCTTCCCCTCCTCTCTCCTCGGTTCCCCTCCTCGGCTCCTCCGCTCGCATCTCCTGTGGGCGGGACTAAGTATCGAGGATAGGAGTCGAGGAGGGGAGTCGAGGAGGGGAGTCGAGGAGGGGAGTTCGAGAAATGAGAAAGGGCCCTGGTGAACAAAAGTGTCCTCGACCAGTTTAAGGGTAAAACCACACTTTTAAAATTAGCTCAACTCTGTCGGTGAACTGGCAGAAAAGATTGTTGAAATGAAAAGCAACAAACAGCTCATCCCCTTTTCTGTCAGGTAATTCTGAATGTGGGTTGAGCGTTGTTATTGTTGTGGGGGGGAGTTTTTTTATTTTGGGAAGCTACTTTGGGGAAGTGTTTTGGCGACCTGTTAATAATGATGTTTAGATGTCCTTTAGTAGGATTGAATGTGGTTCACAACTGTTTTTACTTGTAGTATATTATTAAAATAAAAAAGCTTTCTTTCTCTGATATGCTGTGGATAGTGTTTGTTTTACTGTGCTTTATAGCCTGGTATGGACTTCAGTTATCCAGTGTTCGTGATCAGTTGTGCAAAACATTTCGCTTTATTCCCATGTCTGTTGCATATCATTCGTGGATGAATCTATGTGTTATGTTATAGACTTTCTACTGTTCTCAACTGTTGTTCACTTGAATTGGATAGTCCTAACACATGCCTACAAACGCTTAGTGGAGAATGCCTACTAAAAGTATGCTGATAGTCAACGATCAACAGATAGTCAACTAAACTCTAAAGTTGCTTATCTGTTGATCATCAAGTAATGCTTAGTTACTTGTCGGTTTGAACGGTGCTGTTGAATGTCAACTGACACATGAAAACTGATGCACTGTTGACATGCTACTATATGTCAACTGATGACTTATAGAGTGTTAACTATGGACTATCAAAATAAAGTGTTACCGTCACTGCTGTCTCGTTTATGGGGGTGTGGACTGCAATTCAGCTGGGGTTGTATATGTGATAATTATACATTTTTAAGGGAAGCCAACTACACCATAGTTAACCGGAGGTGTGCAGAACATTTCCTGCGTGCTCATCTACGTTACAGGATGAGTTTAGGACAAGGTTGTAGTGATTTGTTAGAGATTCAGACATCTGATCTCGTTGGGTTGTGTTTTTTTTTGTGTGTGTTTTTTTCTTTCTCTTTCTTTCTCTTTTTTCTCAATACGCGAGGAACTTTTTTCTTTGGTGCCCATCTTTATAACACATTTGAAGTTGTTACCTTGCTCGGTGTTGTAGCCTACTGGCTAATTCATAATTTCATCATATTATTCCAAAGGCTGATATTGTGGCTCATGCTCTATGGCTGATATGAGACAGAGAGCTACGCAAGGATCAATCAGGTTTACAAGCTGTAATGTCAGAGGACTTGGCGGGCCTACTAAAAGAGCCAGAGTATTCTCACATCTTAAGGATATGACGATGGACATTGCTTTTCTGCAGGAGACCCACCTGCGTGTCTGTGACCACACCAGACTGCGGAAACCCTGGGTCGGACAAGTGTTCCACTCCAGCTTCAATAGCCGTTCCAGAGGTACAACAATTTTACTACACAAACGACTGCAGTTCTCTTTAGAAAAGTGTATTTCTGATACAAATGGGCGTTACATTATAGTCGTGGGTGTATTGCTCCAAACTCCTGTTATTATGGTTTGTATTCCCATGTTCATCAAACATATTCTCGCATTGATTATTTTAGACAAAATACTCCTTCATTCAGTGAAATTATGTGAATACTCAGCAATAGCCATATCAGACCATGCCCCCCCTTTTATTAGACTTGCAATTGCTTCCTAAAAGTGGACAGCGCTCAAATTGGATATTTAATACAGGGTTATTATCTTCTAATAAATTATGCGAATTTATTTCTGAGAAAATTAGTCTCTTTATCCTAAATAACAAATCTGACTCTACTTCTTCTTCCCTCCTGTGGGAAACCTGTAAAGTGGTAATTCGCGGTGAGATTATCTCTACAGTGCCAGGGAACATAAGCAGCGAATACAGAGACAACTTGAGCTGATGGAAGCAATTCTACAAATTGACAGACAGACTCTTCTCCTCCTAGTCCTGCTCTTCAGACGGAGAGACTCAAGCTCCAAACTGAATTTGATCTTATTTCCACAAACAAAGCAGAGTTTGTTTTAATTCGCACAAAGAGTACCTATTATGAATATGAGGACAAGGCCAGCCGACTGCTAGCGTTACAACTAAAGCATCAATCTGCCTCACGTTTTATTACACAAATTCGCAAATCCCCCCATACAATAGTTACAGACCCAAAGGAGATAAATAATGTTTTCGCTTCGTACTATTCTAATCTTTACCAATCAGAGGCTCCACCTGACAACATCTTAATGAAACCATTTTTGGATAATTTGGACTTCCCTATGTCCCACTCCCAGGTTTATGTCACGGTTGTAGTGTTGTCTGTCTGGTTATGGGTTTTGTAAGTCTGTTCATGTGGTGTTTTGTCTGGTCCTCCTCCCTGTCGATAGTTTCCCTGGTGTGCCTGATTGTCTCATTGTGTTCACCTGTTGCCCTTGTGTTTCTCCTCCCCTGCCCAGCTGTGTCTTGTCCTGTGGTTACCCTTCTGTGTATTTAGTCTAGTCTTCCCCTGTGTTCCATGTCTGTTCATTGTTTGTCTCTCCTGTCTCCCTCCATGTTGGTCACGGTCAGTTTTGTTTGTTCTTGCTACCTTGTACTATCAATGTTTTTGATTCATAATATGTTTTTTTGCTTTTAAATAAAGCTCGCTTTTGTTTATAACCTTTACCTTTTTGTGGTCTGCATTTGGGTCCTACCTTTTCCCGCGAATCCTTGACAGTGATTCTAACAGAATGAACCGACCAACAATGGACCCAGCTGATTTTTATTTTGATTTGGACTTGTTCTCCCTAGAGTACACTCTTCAGTGTCATTATGCTGAATGGAGTAGAACCTCGGCTAAAAGGGACAAAAAGGCTGTCCTCAAAAAGGCACAAATGGAGGTGGACAACGTGCCATGGTTGAGAAGCTCATTGCCTGAGTTTCTCAGAGTTTTCTCACGCAGCCCTGAGTGCCAGTCTCCATTCTCTGACCCTTTCTTGGGATCCCGCCTGGCGTTTGGAGGTCCACGGAGCCTCCAAAAGACCTCTAAAAGACGCAAGGTCAGGAAGCCAGTTCGTACTCAGGTACCGGTCCTAGCAGCCATGGATCCGGTTCCAGTGCCGGCCCCAGCAGCCATGGTCCCTGCTCCAGAACCGGACCTTACAGCCATGTTTCCGTGCTCCAGTGCCGGCCCACACAGTCATGGTACCGTGCTCCAGTACCATCCCACACAGCCATGGTTCCGTGTTCCGGTTCCTTGCCCAGCAGCCATGGTTCTGGCTCCAGTGCCGGCCCCAGCAGCCATGGTCCCTGCTCCAGAACCGGAACTTACAGCCATGTTTCCTGCTCCAGAACCGGCCCATGCAGCCATGGTTCCAACCCCAGTCCTGGCCCCAGTAGCCATGGTCCCAACTCCAGTTTGGGCTCCAGTACTGGCTCTCCGGCCGACGCCAGCTCCCCGTGTCCTGTCGACATAACGGCCGACTCCAGCACCTCGTCTCCTGTTGGATCTCCAGCCGACGCCAGCTCCCCGAGTCCTGTCGACATAACGGCCGACTCCAGCACATCGTCTCCTGTTGGCTCTCCAGCCGACGCCAGCTCCCAGAGTCCTGTCGGCGTACCGGCCGACTCCAGCCCTCCGTGTCCAGGGCCGTATCCAGGATAGGGGTGGTTTTGGCGCAGTGGTTAGAGCGTTGGTCATCAGATCAAGGGGCATTGGTGAACTCCAGTTCGAATCCCGCCTCGGCCGCCACTGCGTCAGGCCATTGTGTCCTTGGGCTAGACACTTTACCCGCATTTGCTCCTGTGGGTAATGTCCGCAGTAATGACTCTAACATGTCTAATATGTGTACTTGTAAAGTGCTTTGAGCACCTGTAAAAGCGCTCTAATAAAAAATGTAATGCATTATTATTATTATTTCCTAAATTCCGAGGTCCAAATATGTTAGGGGGGTTCGGGGGATACTCCCCGAGATTTTTGGGATTTTCATGATCTAGTTAGGTGCTTTTTAAGTCCTGTGGGGGATCACACATTGGATAATATATCGATTTCAAACCTTGTCAGTGGTCTGACAATGTCAGCATAAATTATTTTGAAAGTGTAATACATAATAAGAATCAGTTGATTATTACTATTAATGATCTGGACATGAAATGATCACAACACATTATCAACATTCATTTTCCATGTCTCTCTCCTTTCCATAACCTGCAGCCTCTCTTCCATCTTCTTGAGTCTCTCTTCCATCTTAATTACTCTCTCTGTCCTCTACGCTTTCTCTTTGTTCTATCTCTCCCTTGTTGTTCACGTTTTGCTCCTCCTCACTTGTCGCTCCTGCCAGTGAATTAAAAGCAATTCAGCCATTTAGTTCATTTCACTTGTTTGTTTGCATTCTTTTTTAAATTTAAATCTGTTTTTGTTTGATTCTCAAAAGAGAACAAAGATGTAAGCAAAATGTGTTTTATACAATTGTATGTTATTATGAAATCATAACTGCAATATATGTATGTTTTACAATTATGCCTATTGTAAATGAAGACTATTGTTATAGATACATAGATAGATAAATAGATGGGCTTATTAAGCCTACATTCTTCTGTCATTACAACGTTTGTTAAATGTTAATCCTTCTGACATTGGATGAACGTAATTAACTTTAGCTCTCTAGCTAGTTTATTCACGCAATTTAAACCAAAGTATAGCCTACAGCTGGAATATAAGTTAGTGTGCATGTTGTCGGACGTCCACTGACTAACGTAGTGCGTTCACACTGGATCTGCTGGTCATATGATATACTGATGAACAGAAACACAAGCAGCCCGCTGGACTCAGATCTCTAGATACCTCATCAATCCTCCGATGCAACGATACAAACCCGGGCTGCGGTGGTTTGTTGATAAATGTTGTCTTCTTCTGTTTGCTTTAATCGAGGCTACGTAGTTATGCAGCGTCAAGTCCCCTCTCGAGTTCACTCTCCAGTCCCCTCTCGAGTTCACTCTCCAGTCCCCTTTCACGTCCCTACCCAATGTTCTGGTCCATTGGAGGTTCCGCTGTGGGTCCTGCCAACTCCATGTCCTGTCCCGTTGGGGGTCCCGCCGACTACTCTTCTGCCGAGGGTCCTGCCAACCCTGTGTCCTGTGCCGTTGGAGGCCCCGCCGACTACTCTCCTTCCAGGGGTCCTGCCAACCCTGTGTCCTGTCCCGTTAGAGGCACCACCGACTACTCTTCTGCCAGGGGTCCTGCCAACCCTATGTCCTGTGCTGTTGGAGGCCAAGCCGACTACTCTTCTGCCGGGGGTCCTGCCAACCCTATGTCCTGTGCCGTTGGAGGTCCCGCCGACTGCTCTCCTGCCGGCCCCATGTCCTGTCCCGTTGGGGGTCCCGCCGACTACTCTTCTACCGGGGGCCCTGCCAACCCCATGTCCTGTTTCGTTGGAGGCCTCAACATCATCTGTCTCGCCGGGGGTCCTGCCAAGTCCTTGTCCTCTTCCGTGGGGGATCTTGCCGACACCTGTCCCACCGGCTCCGGTTCCTGTCCGGTCGACACCGGCTCCTGCCCGGCCTACGGAGCTGTCTGGTCTTCGCACTCGAGCCCGGCCCCCTGAGAGCCGCAGTCTTCAGTCTCCAAAGTCTAACTTTTGGAAGAACCAGAGAAAAGGGTGAAAATGGATAAAATGTATCCCAAAATAGTGTCTCTTAAGGCGGATATAGTCCCCTGACAACTCCCGTTACATTCCTCCAGAGTCAGAAAAAGTCTAAGGGTGCATTCACACCTAATAGTCTGCTCTCTGGTGACAGTTTGTTCCATTGTTTCATTTTTCAAAAGGTTCGGTTTGCATTCACACGGGCAAAACTCAAACGGACTATAAACTTTAAACACAAGTCATGTGCTCGGAAATGCTGTTCAACCATTGGTCAGACATTAAGGGGGTACAAACGCAAATCCCGGCAATTTCTAACGGAGCCTCCGCCATGGAGCATCGGCACTTTCGGCAGGTTATTCTCATGCTGCTGTTAGTCTGGAGATCAACAGACACTAGCGGCCCACGCTTATGATTATATAATCAGACAACGTCCGTTAAAAAACATTATTACATGGCTTTGTTGAATACTCGATTCTGATTGGTCAATTCAAAACACGTGACACGTTTTTAATCCAGAACAGACAGACCGCTGTCAAGGATTTATTGACCGTTCTTAAAGACGCTCACATCTGCACAAAGAAGTCCGTTCAATTTAACTGTATACAGTTTGGCTGAAACTAACTGACAAGACAAGAGCGACAAGAAAACAGCGGAGAAGTAACGGGCAGAAACCCTCCTTTTTATGCAGCGGTCCAGACATAGGTCAGACGGCGACACATATTCAGTGTGTTACTTTGGCATTAGGGCAGGGATATCTAGATACTTTCCAAGGTTTGACATAATGAATTGTGCTACTTTTAAAGCAAGCAACGATTTTTTCAAATCTGTAATCAAAAAGCTCCTCAAAAACGCGATCGAAGCAGTTCCTGCCGTTGCTACGTTAGTTCAAACAGTAACAACGGACTATTCTTCTTAGTGGATGCATGTCAATTTAAATACAACTATTTTTTAAATCAATAAAATCATTTTCTAAATCCACAAAAGCATTTCAATTAATATTGGGAGTCATATCGTTACTTTGTTGAGAATGTGGCCATGTATAATAAGCGGGATAATGTGCAGCATTATCCATGAGAGACGTTCTGCAGAGGAGGGGCGTTTCACCGACGACAGGTGTTCTTAATTTTATGTAGCTGACGGAGAATTTTTACTTTACACGACACTGTTCAACACTTAATTCTACTTTACTCTTTAACTAAACAACCGCGGATGTCTTGAAAGACTCTTTCGCTAAAGATTTTTGAAGATATCCGCATTCTTGTGACACGTAAATTCTGCGCTTCCTATGTTTTGGTGCGGACTGCGTTCACACCAGCAATGAACCGCTCCAGAGTTTGCAAGCAAGCGCTCCGAGACCACCTATTTTAGCGGATCAGAGTCCGGTTGTTTAGTTCACTAAGAGGTCTCGGTCTGCGTTCACACCGACCCAAACAAACCGCACCAAGCGGCTAAACACACCAGGGTTCTCTTCAACCGGACTATAAAAGGCAGGTGTGAACGCACCCTAAGTTAACTTTTGGGAGAACCAGAGAAAAGGGGTGAAAATGGATAAATTGTATCCCAAAATAGTGTCTCTTAAGGCGGGTAAAAGTTATCAATCAATCAATCAATGTTTATTTATATAGCCCAATATCACAAATGTTACATTTGTCTCAGTGGTCTTCACAGTGTGTACAGAATATCAGTATGACAATACGACACCCTCTGTCCTTAGACCCTCACATCGTACAAGGAAAAACTTCCAAAGAAAACCCAGTTTAAAGGGAAAAATGGGAGAAACCTCAGGGAGAGCAACAGAGGAGGGATCCCTCTCCCAGGACGGACAGACGTGCAATAGATGCCGTGTGTAAATTGAAAAGATAATACATTTGCAACATAGGTAGTCCAAATGTTTGGAAATGCATGTGTGTATAATAGGAAGATGAATCCACGAGGATATCCATCCAGGACCGATGATCCAGGACCACAGCCACGACTCAAGATCCAGCGCTCGCGATCCAGGACACAAGACCGCAGGATCATCCATGACTCCGGATCCCAGCATATATAGACCCCAAAAAGAAAGACATTTGGGGAAGCTGGGTTAATCGGAACATGAGAGTACACAGGTATAGACAGAGAGAAGGAAGAAGTAAGATGTCCCCCGACAAACTAAGCCTATATCAGCAAAACTAGGGGCTGAATCTAATCAGCCCTAACTATAAGCTTTATCAAAAAGGAAGGTCTTAAGCGCACTCTTAAAAACGGATAGGGTGTCTGCCGCCCGAACACAAACTGGAACCTGATTCCACAAATGTGGAGCTTGATAAGAAAAGGCTCTGGCTCCCATTGTACTTTTAGAGACTCGAGGAACAACCAACAACCCTGCATTCTTGGAACGCAATGCCCTAGTAGGACAGTAGGGTATAATGAGTTCTTTCAGGTAAGATGGCGCCTGCCCATTAAGGGCTTTGTAGGCGAGAAGAAGAATTTTAAATTCTATCCTGTGTTCTATAGGGAGCCAGTGTAAGGCAGCCAGAACAGGAGTAATGTGGTCCTTTTTCCTAACTCTGGTTAGTACACGAGCCGCAGCATTTTGAATCAGCTGAAGCGACTTGATTGACTTCTTGGTACTCCCTGATAGTAAAGAGTTACAATAATCCAGCCTCGAAGTAACAAATGCATGGACTAGTTTCTCTGCATCGTTTTGAGGCAAGATATGCCTGATTTTTGCAATGTTACGTAGATGGAAGTAGGCGGTCCTTGAAATTGATTTTATGTGAGCGTTAAAGGATAAATCCTGATCAAATATAACACCAAGATTCCTTACAGTCTCACTGGAGGCCAAATTAATGCCATCCATAGTTAGTGTATCTTTAGATAATTTGTTTCGTAGATTCTTCGGGCCAAGTACAATAACTTCAGTTTTGGTCGTGTTTAACATCAAAAAGTTTAAGGTCATCCACGTTTTTAAGTCCTTAAGGCAGTCTTGAATTTTATTTAGATGATTAATTTCATCAGGCTTAATTGATAAATATAGTTGAGTATCATCCGCATAACAATGAAAGTTTACAGAATGATTCCTTATAATATTGCCTAACGGAAGCATATATAATGTGAACAAAATAGGTCCGAGCACTGAGCCCTGTGGCACTCCATGGCTAACTTTGGTTTGCGTGGAAGATTCATCGTTGACACGTACAAACTGAGAGCGTTCAGATAGATAGGACCTAAACCAGCCTAAAGCAGTTCCCTGTATGCCAACCAAGTGCTCTAGTCTTTGCAATAGGATATCATGGTCGATAGTATCAAATGCAGCACTGAGATCGAGCAAAACAAGAAGAGACAAGTCCCTTGTCTGAGGCTATTAGAATATCATTTGTGACTTTAACCAGAGCTGTCTCTGTGCTATGATGTGTTCTAAAGCCAGACTGAAAATCTTCAAATAAATCATTGTTTTTTAAGTAATCACACAACTGTTTTGCGACCGCTTTCTCAAGAATTTTTGAGAGGAACGGAAGATTAGAAATAGGTCTATAGTTGGCTAAAACCTCTGGATCGAGGTTGTGCTTTTTAAGAAGCGGTTTTATCACTGCTACTTTGAATGATTGTGGAACATAGCCTGATAATAAAGACATATTCATAATATTTAATAAAGAAGTGCTAATTAATGGAAAAACTTCCTTCAACAGCTTAGTTGGAATTGGGTCTAACATGCATGTTGATGGTTTAGAAGAGAGAATCATTGAATGTAATTGTTCAAGGTTAATGGCTGAAAAGCATTCTAGTTTACTATCTCGTGTAATATTAGAACTTACGATTCCGGGAGCTGTTGATAACACTATACTGGTCGAAGGCAAGAGGTCATTAATTTTGTTTCTAAGAGTAACAATTTTATCGTTAAAAAAGCACATAAAATCATTACTACTGAGTGCTATGGGAATAGAAGGCTCAATGGAGCTGTGGCTCTCTGTCAGCCTGGCTACAGTGCTGAAAAGAAATCTTGCATTATTCTTATTCTCATCTATTAATGAAGAGTAGTATGCTAAGTTATGTGAATATGGGGTGACGTATATGGACACTTGAGCACCAGCAAGACCCCCACCTCCATAACCTTGTGCACCAGGTGAACCTGTGTACCCACACTTAAGCACTCCCCCACGGACTAAACCAAGAGGGAACACCGGTCAGAAGTTTGTGTCCCTGGTAACACTGAATAACAAAAATGCCATTAAAACTGCTATGCATTGAGGATTTTTGTCCGAGATGAGCACCACGGCACCACTGCACGCAGCGACGATAGCAGGTAACAGAGCACATTTCAAGGACGTTGATTTCTTTGCTTTTAGATATTTTTCTTGTGTATCCTCTTTCCATTTTAGCAAATAATGGCAGCCAGAAGGGAGAGCTTCACCACCGAGCAGGTGCTATAGATGCTAGCTGACGATAGCGGAGCTATGATCATACCAGATGACTCTTCGTCGGATGATGAAGATCTCCTCCAGCCAGACCTGGATCCGGACAGTAGTGACTCGGATGTTGCACTTCCACCACGGGAAAGGTATGCAATCTCTCTGTTTTTATATATTACTTATGTGTTTGGTGGAACTGTGTCACAGTGCTAGCTTAGCCAAGAAGCTACAGGAATAATTAGGCAAAATGCTAAATAGTGTTACTTGTCTTTTTGAAGTTACATTTTCTAAATGAATGGCCAGTGAATGAATATATATATATATATATATATATATATGTGTTTACTTATTTATTTGGTGTAATATTATTCATTTATAGTCCAATATTATCTTCCAGAACAACAGAGGAAGAACTCAGGTGGCACAACAGAGAGGAGAAAGACTGAAGACCAGAGCCATCGAGGTTCATACCAGCCAGGATCCCAGGCCCAACCGTTAACAGCACTGCAGCATGGTCTCCCCTCTCCATTTTCAGGCTTTTTTTAGCACTGCCGTGGTTAATATAATCATTGTGAACACGAACGCCCACGCCCTGAGGAGATTACAGGCAGGAAAGAAATATCTTTGGAAAGTGCTGACTGCGAGGGATTTTTACACTTTCCTGGCCATTATCATTTTCACAGGCCTCGTCCACGTTCACCAACGATCGGACTACTGGAGGAAAAAATGGCCGTACTACTTCTCATTCCCATCTGATCTGATGTCCCAGCAACGCTTTGAAGCCATCATGTGGTCTTTGCACCTGAGCAACCCTGAAGAAGACGAGGAAAACGATCGCAAAAGGAACACCGCAGAGTACGACAGACTTTTCAAAATCAAGCCCCTGTACACTGACATCATTGCTGCCTGCAAATTACGTTTCCAGCCCTATCAGAAGATTTCCATAGCCCGCATCAGCATGAAGCAGTACATGAAAGACAAGCCAACAAAGTGGGGATACAAACTGTTTGTGCTGGCGGATTCCTCAACGGCATACACCTGGAATTTGTTTGTGTACAGGGGGAAGAGTGAGTTCACCGAAGGCAAGGGACTCAGCTACTCCTCCGTGATGGACCTCCTGCCACTCCGTCTGCTCGGTGGGGCCTACACACTCTTTGTGGACAACTTTTACGCCAGCCCCACCCTCTTTGGGGATTTGTCCATTGGAAACATTGGCTGTTGTGCGACCATTCAAAAACATCGGTTGGTTTTCCACAAACTCAGTTGAACGCCCTTCCGAAAAAGGCTGAAAGGGGATATTTGTGGTGGATAAGGAAAGGCAAACTCCTGTTTGTGAAGTGGATGGACACCCGTGAAGTGTCCATGTGTTCCACCGTGCACAAGGCCTTCAGCGGTCAGACGGTCCAGCGGAAAGTGAAACAGGCTGGCGTGTGGCAAACCAAGAACGTTCCCGTTCCTGACGCTGTGGTGGACTACAACCAAAGCATGGGCGGCGTGGATGTGTCCGACGCTTTGATCAGGTACAACAGCGTTCTCCACAAAACCATGAAATGGTACAAGACTCTTTTTTTCCATTTCATTGACATTGCAGTGGTGAACAGCTTCCTTCTCCACAGGAGCTGTTCAAGATGAGGAGTGACCCCAGCAGGAAAAAGCCACACACCCAGAAGACTTTCAGGGAGCAGCTTGCTATAGAATTATTGGAGTTTGCTGAAGACCCTGCACCTCCACCACCCCCTCCTCCACCACTCACATGCATGCCCGAGTATTATGGGGAAGATGCCACCAAGGTCAGGAAGAACTGCAGGAGGTGCCTAGATGCTGGACTCAAAAGGGTGAAGACACCTGTGTACTGCAGGAAGTGCCAGGCCCCTCTGTGCTTCACTGTCAAAAAGAACTGTTTCAGGGAGTGGCACGACCTAAATACTGGAACATTCAGGTAGGTATAACGTTCAGGTAGGTATAACGTTTTGCGGGTGTTTATTTGTTTTGTATTGTACGTTGGTAAAATGTTACCTATGTTACCAATGTTTCCGTTTTTTTTATTGTGCAAGTACACCTACTAGGGGTGTTGAAAATAATCGTTTCTACGATGCATTGCGATGCGGACGTGGACGATTCGGTCTCGATGCAGTGACGGAAGATAATCGGTTATAGAGTAGTAACGTTGCTTCCTGATTTTCCGGCCGCGGCGTTTTTTCTGTCACTTTAATATCAAATCGGTCGGTGACGCAGAGATCAGGGAGCAGACGTGACAGCGGCACAGCAACACCGAACACGGAGCAGTCTGCTTTATCCACCAACACAAGAACACCAGTCCAGAACCGACAGCAGCAGGATCAGAGACACAGGGATTTATGTTTTTCAAAAATAATCACGTTACAATCATGTCAGGTTTTTGGTGGATTTAATCAAGTCTTGGATTGCAGAGTATGAATGTCCTCTAGCAATTTGCAGACGACATATACGTGTGTAAAGTTTGTGAAGGCAGGAGGAAAAAAGCTTCCGCGATCACCGTCTCCTCCGTTCCTCCAAGCCCCGCCCCCTCCCTGGAAATAATGAGTGACAGGCTGACAGTGACCCGATAGAAACTTTATTATTCACTTAATCACTGAGATATAATGAAGCTAATTTAATCTCATACATTCATGGGATTTATGCAACAGTAAGACAGAGAATGTAAGTGTGCACCCACATGCAGTATTTTAGTTTGTATATGCTGTTGTAAATACTCCAGATGTCTGCTGTGTTCAGACTCAAGTCCTGTGTGTGATGCCTCATTCAGGACATTCAGTGTCCTTCCTTAGAAGGCCGTTGCTAGAAGCTGCAGCTCGACTGCAGAAGCATTAGCTTTTTGTTTTTGAGGATGGAACGACTTCACACACGGAGGCTAGACCTATACAATTCATTTATTTTGGTTTATAAATTAATGTCAAGACATTTATGTCATTGATTTCTGAAGCACTTTCTAAATAATAAAAAGAGAGTTCATATGTATTTACTGCATGTATGCATTGATGAAAAATAAGCCATGTGCAGTAATATAGAAAATTGAGGATGCAACGCATTGGTATGAATCGTGATGCACCGGGATGCACCGGGATATCGAACCGAATCGAATCGTTGACAGGATAATCGTAATCGAATCGAATCGTGAGACCAGTGAAGATGCACAGCCCTAACACCTACACACACTGACCTACAGTGTAGTTGTATTGTATAGTGCGTTGGTACAGTTACATACACACACACACAGCTACACTTACACAACTACACATTCCCACACAGCTACACTTACACACCTACACATACCCACACAGCTACACTTACACATACACACCTACACATGCCCACACACAAACACACACACACACCTACACAAACAAATGTTTAAAAAAAAATAATAATACAAATATGGGTGGAATGAATACCTATAGTGATGATTCAATGTAATACAATGATTATTATAGTCTGGTACCTGAAAAAGGTCAAATGGCACTGATGGAACCAAATGTGCCCAAAGCTTATTCCGCCTGGACTTTATTTTCATAAACCTCTCTAAAAAGGTCAAATGTCACTTGTTTTGCCTCACAGGGTACTTATTATATGTTATACTTTGGATTCCTAAAGATTTTAGGCTACCAACCCATCATTCAAGGTTGGCCTTCACTATAAGTAATAGTAATAGGTTTTCTTTAGGCGGAGACAGGAATTTACATTTTTTTGCTATATTCCATCTGAATTTACTATGACACAGAAAAATGTATATTGATTCTGACACTTCTACATCCAACTCACAGATGAAACCTTGCTTTGATAACAACAATTATTCATATAAACCTTTTAGAAGTGAAGTTATAGTCATTTGTTCTGGGAATGTTATTTTCGAGCCTGAAACCTGAAAAACAGGCTCAGGGTTTAACAGGTTGGGATTCTTGACGTTTTACAAACATTTGGTTCCTTTTCGGGATACAAGTTGAACATCAGTAAGAGTGAATGCTTCCCTCTTAATCTTGCGGCAAAACAGATTCCGGCCCAGAGGCTGCCTTTTCATTTGGCCTCCTCTAGTTTCCGGTACCTGGGGATTCATATTTCGCATTGTCTCCCCTCACTTCATATGCATAACGGTTTGAAGTTGGTGAAGGAGGTTAGATCTGACCTACAGCGCTGGAACTCTCTCCCTCTGTCGATTGTAGGTAGAATCAATTCAATCAAAATGAATGTGCTTCCCAGATTCTCATTCCTTCTTCAATGTTTACCATTATTCCTCCCCAAATCTTTTTTTAAGGACTTAGACAAAACTATTTCATCTTTTATTTGGGCAGGAAAGACCCCAAGGGTCAAATATTCTGTCCTACAAAGGGCTAAAGAAGATGGTGGCCTTGCTCTACCTAACCTTCTGGCATACTATTGGGCAGCCAATATTCAAAAGATTCACACATGGCACAACTCCCCCATTACAGACTGGTGCCAGATGGAAGCGCGGTCTTGTGGCTCTATCTCTTTATCGTCGTTAATTTGTGCCCCCCTAAAATCATATCCTGCTAAATGCGTATCCAACCCAATTGTACAATCTACTGTAAAGATTTGGAGGCAATTTAAGACGCCACTTTAAAATTGTTTCCCTTTCCCTGCTAATGCCCATTTGTAATAATCATATTTTTCTTCCTTCATCTCTTGACCCAGTTTTCTCTTTGTGGAAGGAGAAAGGTTTGGTTTATTTCAAACAACTTTTTGTTGATAACATTTCTGTCTCCTTTGATATTCTCAAGACTAAATTTGACCTTCCAAACTCTGTTATTTAGATATTTTCAAATCCGAGACTTTGCTCGTTCTAACTTCCCCAATGTTTCTCATCAACCACCTGATTCTCTCGTTGATACAATTCTATTGTCCACTGTAGTCCGTGGAGTAATTTCAGCCGTGGGGAAGTTAATCTTATCAGCATTATCGTCTCCTTTAGCGACTAGGAACATCTGGGAGAAGGAGCTTGGGGTTACCTTTTCAGATGAATGATGGCAGGGGGCCCTAGACAGAGTCAACTCTACTTCATCTTGCGCCAGACTGACACTGATACAGTTTAAGGTCCTACACAGATCACACCTGACCAAAGTTAGACTTAGCAAACTGTTTGACACACGTGAGATGTGTGATAGATGCTCTCTCTCTCCGGCCAACCACACACACATGTTTTTCTCCTGTCCGAAGCTGGGTTAATTCGGGTCCTCTTTTTATGATACACTCTCGAAGGCCTTCAATAAGCCGATGGTTCCTAGCCCTTCAATTTCTATTTTTGGTTTCCCTGAGGAATTCTCTAGTTTCACTAACAAGGAGAGCAATGTTATGCTGTTGCTTCACTTGTAGCCCGCAGACGTATTTTACTGCAGTGGAAGGACCAGAAACCTCCATCTTCTCCGTCGTGGTTGAAAGACTTAATGTATTTATTATACTTACAGTACAGTACATGACCATTGCATGTATGATATTTGTAATGTGTATTTGTGAAGCGCTTTGAGCATCTGGAAAAGCGCTATAATAAATGTAAGGAATTATTATTATTTATTATTATTAAGTATAGTATAAGGGGATGCTTTGATACATTTAGCAAAAACTGGGATCCTATTCTCTCTTTTGTTAATTTGATTCCTGCTTTAGGGGATTAGATAATCCTATTACTCATTAATGTACGCTGTAGCTACTATTTTGAGGCTGGACGGTTATAATGCAATGATAAGTGATTGTCTCCGTTGGCGTGTGAATGGTCATGCAGCCCAATGTGCGTTGTGCAACACAGTGTTTCTGTGTATTTCTGTGCTTTTATGATATCCTCTTGTATTTTTTATTTTATTATTTTTGCTCCTCTTTTATATCGTATTGTGACGCTTTTCGGTTTTGTTTTGTAGGGGGGTGGGGGATGGTTACTATGCCATGTTTGTTGTAAAAAAAATGTAAAATCGGATGATCTTATGTCAACAGTTTGTATGTTTTAAGATTGATTGCCCAATAAAAATACTTGTGAAAAAAAAAGAGAAACGGGATTTCAAAACATGAATCAAATGCCACTGACAGCCTGGTATCATCCACAACAATGAGGAAGCTCAGAGGGCCAGACCACCAGGTGATGCATCTTCAGCCCAGAAGGGTATTTTTAAATCCAGCTACATAGAGCCATATCTGTCACCACAGGAGGGAGAGGTTGAATGTTATTTAAAAAATTGAGAGTAGCATATTGCATTTACATATAAAACATCCACAGATTAGAAGAAGATTAAAACATAGTAGATTATTCAGCAGACTATTTGTTTGTAATTATGAGACGGATAGATAGTACGAGTGATGCTGTTCCCCCACACAGAAAACGATTGTGTCCACACAGCTAGTGAGGTCAAGACGATGGGTTTCCACCAAGAATATGAAGACGGAAACCTAGTACTTGCCCAATCCTAACCAAGTCCTCCTGTTTACACCGACTGCAGTTCAAGGGGCGGCGATACACCTCACGTGAAGCTGTTGACACCTGAAAACGGAAACTCGATTCTGCTGTGGTGAAGTCTGGCTACAAAGGGAGGTGGTCGATAGGGTCGCTTGTCTCAAACCAGTGAAGAAGTCAACAAGAGAGAACTAGAGAGTGACTGTTAGCGGGAGAACAGTGACGGAGCGACAGAGACTGGCCCAACATTTTCCAGCCAGTACATAGATAGACCCCGTCAGAAGACCGGGGCTGTGTTTAAAGGGGAACTTCATTTATTGTTAGTAGAAGTGTAGTTTTTTAGTCAAACAAGTATGTGATTTATGGAGTCAGATTACATTTTCTCATAAACACATTTTATAATCGGTCTGAAGTATCTGTTGTAAGGCATGAGCTGCAAACAAAATAACATAACACTGATTGAGAGCTTGGATGAAGAAGTTGTAGGGTTTTTACAACAGTTTAAAGAATCAGTTTTTATTTATTTATTCTTGAGTGACATTACTGATTTATAGGCTGCAGTCGGATAGTTTAAAAATCAGCTCCTAAGTTCTAACCCTATCTCCTATTCCTTGACCTCTGAGTGAAACGTCACGGGGTTAAGGGATAGTGGATAGGAGAATTCAAAAGGACTTAGGAGAAGAGACTGCGGTACTTTAGAGAATCCGAATGCACTTTCACTATCCGACGTGTTTATGATGCGCCAGCGGACGTCATGAAAGTGCGTCTGCTGCTGTGGGGAAACTATGGAAACCACAGTTTTCTATACAGCGGACTACAACATGGATGTTCAATAAGAACGAGGGACTGCTGTAAACTCATCTAGAGACTCTGCACCGTGCTCTGATGCTGCTGCTTTGCTTTATGAACGTGGACAACAGAGAAACATATTCTTCATGACCAAAGTTGGAATTGAAATAAAAAAGGAAAGTGAAACTTATGCTCGTCACCCTCTCCCTCCGGTCCACATTAATACAAATTATCCCAATACGTATGATTGTATGAACTAAAGATCTTAAAATCAATACAAATGTATTTATTATAAACGTTAGTCCTTAACATCTATCACTGTGTATATCACCATTCAAACATATTGTAAAAGTTGAACAAACCCCACACAGCTCAGTAAAGACTGAAATGTTGACTTTATTTGATAATTTCAGTGAAAACTAACATTCATATTTCTCTTTTTGATTATAATACAGATGAACGTTCAAAACAAAGCACTTTGGCAACTTACCACCTATGTTTTAAAATGCTTAATAAGCACCGTAACTTTCATGATATCATTTCTCGGTCATAATCGGTTGTTTCCGTGAACGGCCGACTGTTGAGTGACGGCAAATGCTGCGGCTGCAAGGCATTGTGGGGCAGCATTTTCGCTTCTCCTGTCGGTTAGGGAGGTCCAGTGGTTCCTAAGCTAAAGGAGGTTATAAAGGAAGTTTGAAACCTCCTTTCCTATCATTCTCATCATTCTAGAGAATTCGAACGGCACTTATCATGGCTGCCACTGAGGGACTTCCGGGTCATTTCACTCCTTTAGGAAGGTTCCTAAGCTAAATGGACTATTCGACTTCAGCCATAGTGTAGTGCGTAAGGCAATATCTCATTTTAAGTGAGGGGCACCAGCCCTTCATGTTCTCCTGCATGTCACCCTCTGTGAGAATAGTTTGTATTTTCCCTCTAAGTTTAGAGAAATATTATTTTGTCATGATATGTTGGTTCAGCAGTATCAACTGATACCGATGTGGGAAGTTACTAAGTACACTTATGCAAGTACTGTACTTAAGTACCATTTTGAGATATTTGCACTTTACTTGACTTTGATGCTACGTTGTACTTCTACTCCACTAAAGTGCAGAGGTAAATGGTGTACTGTTACTCCTCTACATGTATTTAATACCTTTAGTTACTTCACAGATGTGGATGAATGATGTGAAATCTAATCAAGTGTTGAATCAGACTTTAGTTCCACCTGGAGTAAATCCACCAGCTACCCTGCAGTATACGAAGTCATTCAAACTAGCTGCACCTTTACCAGCTTTGAGAACACTTTCATAATCAATCATTATAAAACATAACATATATATATTATTCTGAAATGGACCAATCTGCACAATGAATAATTGTGGTACTTTAACTATATTTTAATAATACTTTTCTAATTTTACTTGAGTAACATTTTGAATGCAGGACTTTTACTGTAAAGCCCTTGTCACACTGTCCCGAAATTGACACCAGATGGACACACGATAAAGGAAATCGTAACAACATCGGGCCATTCGTGAGGGCATCTTAAGCCATCGTAAGACCGCCGGTGGAGTTTCTCAGGCTCCGGCAGAAACATTGTGAGTGGTGGCAAAATCTTTGGCATGCCAAAAAATTGCCGAAGGACCTTGCGAAGGGTCATTTTCGTGTTGAATTCGTGTGTCCATTTTGCCCTTCGTAAGGCCAGCGTGAGGGCATCTTGTCAAATCGTGTCATCTTCGTCTTTACTTTGTGTGATCATCGGTGCCATCGGGCATTTTTCGCCTCACGAAGACAATATGAATGAAACATTGTCTTAGGAAGGCAATACGACTACGTGAAGCCCTCGCAATGCCGTTGTGTAGCCATCGTATTATAGTACGATGACATCGAGATTGAATTTATTGCACAACAAAATCATGTAAATATATTATGTAAATAACCCAATTTGTGTTCTGTGAAACTGAAAAGGATATTACATTGTGTTTGTTACTTTCGTTGCAGTTGTATGTCTTAAATGTAACTTAGGTTAACTTCCTGTTTTATTTAGATGCTTTTATTTTGAAGGCGAGTTTACGCTGTTGACAGGAAGTTGTTGTTGCTATGGAAACAACATGACGGAGATAAGTTACGGAAAAGTAAAGAATAAAGTGTATGTTTAAATGTTAGCACCCCCCGAAGAGGCCCAAGCTCTTACGTTGAGTCTGGATACATTCTAAATCCAACCCGGTATCACGGCAAGACGTGAACATGTGACGATTTACCATGCTGGGAGACGTGAAGATGTCACGATTTCAAACGTGACAGTTACACGGTATTGTTAACCCATGTTAACCAGTGGAGAAATAACCGGAAATACCAACCAAATGCTACTCCGACGTAATGATTTATTTTGTAATAGTCACACTCGATTACGCCGTTTTTCTTGTTGCCACAGCTGGTCGACACCTCTTTTAGCAGAAACAAAGGCTACATTAATGTATTAATCGATGTTAATCCGTGTGTGAATGTGGAATTAACGGACGTGACGTTGTGCGATTGAGTTGCCAGGCAACAGCTTCGGTTCATGTTAATTTACTCTTCAACTACAACCGTAGTTATATATAAAAAACATGTTAGAAGGCCTCACGAAATACTTTAATGCAAATTCAAATGTAATTGTGAAGGAATGTGTGTATAACAAAATACATCGGTCATAAACGAAACCGGAAACAGACGTAGGCAAGATCCTCAGCTCGATGATTGGATGGTTTAGCCGCAATGCATGCTGGGATTTGGTGTTTATGTGATGTGAAATCTGAAAACGTTTTTTAAAAATACAATAATACTTTATTCCGAGTGTGCTTGCTTTTCTCTTTGAAAGTCATCATAATGGCATTGTAATACACGGTTCGGCTGCATTAAATATTACATATCTGCCGTAGTTCTCTATTTATAGAGCCCTGCTGAGAAGACTTCTAGACAAACAGGAGAACTGCCGCCAAAACTGAAGATGTGACGTGGATCATAAATATATAAGCAATTAAACAACATCTTACATTTCTTTTCACACAATACGTCTCCTTGCAGTATCAACACTAATTCGGCTGACTTTTATATTTGATCCAATTGGTAGATAGGCTGTATTTACACCATAACGGTGCACAGCTGATAGAAAGGGACACCTGGTGGTTATTATGGAGCCAGCCAGGAAGAGAGGTCGTTCTGAGATGTGGGATCACTTCAATCTGATTGCGCATGGTAAGGTAGGTCAACTACAGTATTATAGCTATGGTTTATCTCAAATCTATATTCAGTAGCAGTACAATTATGTATATGATCAATGTAGCCATTAGGCTACAGGATAGAATTTAAAATTCTTCTTCTTGCCTACAAAGCCCTTAATGGGCAGGCGCCATCTTACCTTAAAGAACTCATTATACCCTACTGTCCTACTAGGGCATTGCGTTCCAAGAATGCAGGGTTGTTGGTTGTTCCTAGAGTCTCTAAAAGTACAATGGGAGCCAGAGCCTTTTCTTATCAAGCTCCACATTTGTGGAATCAGCTCCCAGTTTGTGTTCGGGCGGCAGACACCCTATCCGTTTTTAAGAGTGCGCTTAAGACCTTCCTTTTTGATAAAGCTTATAGTTAGGGCTGATTAGATTCAGCCCCTAGTTTTGCTGATATAGGCTTAGTTTGTCGGGGGACATCTTACTTCTTCCTTCTCGCTGTCTATACCTGTGTCCTCTCATGTTCTGATGAACCCAGCTTCCCCAAATGTCTTTCCTTTTGGTTTCTATATACGCTGGGATCCGGAGTCATGGATGATCCTGCGGTCCTGTGTCCTGGATCGCGAACGCTGGATCTTGAGTCGTGGCTGTGGTCCTGGATCATCGGTCCTGGATGGATATCCTCGTGGATTCATCTTCCTATTACACACATGCGTTTCCAAACATTTGGACTACCTATGTTGCAAATGTATTATCTTTTCAATTTACACACAGCATCTATTGCACGTCTGTCCGTCCTGGGAGAGGGATCCCTCCTCTGTTGCTCTCCCTGAGGTTTCTCCCATTTTTCCCTTTAAACTGGGTTTTCTTTGGAAGTTTTTCCTTGTACGATGTGAGGGTCTAAGGACAGAGGGTGTCGTATTGTCATACTGATATTCTGTACACACTGTGAAGACCACTGAGACAAATGTAACATTTGTGATATTGGGCTATATAAATAAACATTGATTGATTGATTGATTAGGCTATAGCTTTATAGACTGAAATTGCATTTTTATTTACAAATGTCTTTCTCTACAGGTCCAGTGCTTGGTGTGTTCAACTGAACTGAAGTATCATGGGAATACTTCCTCCATGATTAGGCACTTCACTGCCAAACATGGAGCTGCTGTGAACCAGGGGAACATATATGGTATGTATTATATTATTATTAACTAGTAACACTAACACAATATGCTATGACTGTATTCCATAACTCACAAGTCTGCTTCCTTTGAGTGCAATTTCACATAAATCCTTATTTGCTTTTTTGGGTTTTGTTTTTATTCTTTATGTCTTTATTTATTTGTCTTAGTGGACCGGAAGCGAGAGCTGGATGGGGCTCTTGTGAATATGGTGGTGAAAGACTCGCAGCCTTTTTCCATTGTGGATTACTGTGGCTTCAAGGAGCTTGTGGCCTTGCTTGATCCTAGATACACTCTTCCATCCAGACGGGCTCTAAAGGACATGGTGGTCAAGCGCTATGAGGAGGAGAAGACGAAGGCCAAGGCTGTCCTGCAGAGTGCAGAGGCTGTGAGCCTGACTGCTGATATGTGGACCTCCATTAATATGGACGCATATCTAGCCGTGACCTGCCATTATGTGGATGAATCTGCGAAGCTGGCCCAGAGCTTTTGGGAGTGCTGCCTTTCCCTGAAGCTCATGCAGCGGTTACCATCACTGCTGCAATGAGGTCTCTCATGGAGGGATGAGGCACTGAAGGCAAAGTGACCTCAGTTGTGACAGATGCAGGAGCAAATATGGTTGCCTCTGTCAGAAGTTTAAATCTAAGACATGCACTTTGCTTTGCTTTGAAATCTCTGGATTCAACTCCTGGCCTACAAGACCTACGCACAATGGCTAGACAAGTAGTCACGTTCTTTCAAACCAGCACAGCAGCAAAAGAGAAACTCAGAGAAGTTCAGGAGCAGATGAATCGCCCTGTGCTGAAGCTCATTCAGGAAGTGGACACCCGCTGGAACAGCACCTACCTAATGCTACAACGCCTTTTCAAAGAGAGGCAGTCAGTGGGGGCAGCTCTTGCGATGCTGAAAACAGATGTGAGACCTCTGTCCTCTGAAGACTACGAAACAGCGGATGCATGCCTGCAATTGCTCTCCCCCTTTTTCCAGGCAACAGTGGAACTCTCCGAGGGGAAGAGAGTCTCAGGATCCAAGATCATCCCAATGAGGAAAATGTTAATGCTATACTTGTACGACACAATTGGAAAAACAAGCCACGACACAGCACAACTATTGGGACAGAACATGGTGTCAAATATGCAAAACAAGTTTGACACCACGAGAGCCAAACTGCATTGACCCTGTCAACACTGCTGGATCCTAGATTCAAAACTTTTGGATTCTACAATCAAGTACAGGCACACAACTGAGGAAAAACGCACAACCTGACACACCTACAGAAGAACAGCCCTCCACATCAGCTCAACCGGCACCAGCACATGTTGACAATCCATTATCCACAGGTAATGTTAGAAATAGTTAATTGATAAAATGCAGGACAAAATAAGTATAAGTAAAAAAGGATACACATTGAAACCTTTCAGTACTGGTGATTACAGTCATGTTTGTCTTTCAGGTCTTAACCTTTGGGAACTCTGGACAGAGATGCTTCTGAAGCGAGGACAGCAAGGAATGCCACAGCAGATGCTACAGTGGAGGTGCAGCGGTACATGACTGATCCACCGCTGGAAAGATCGAAAGACCCACTGGCGTACTGGGTGGACCATCAAAATGTGTATCCCAATCTGTTCAAACTGGCGAAACACTTTGTATGCATGCCAGCATCATCGGTTCCATCTGAGCGAGTGTTTTCAAAATGCGGGGAAATTGTAAGCAAGAAAATAAATCGGCTCAATCCAAAAACTGTTGAAAAAATAATGTTCCTGAATAAAAATCTTTGAGTGTTCCCCATCCCACATGAACACCCCCTGCCAAAGTTACACAAGCGCACCATAACCTGCAATATTTGTAAATTATATTCATGATACATACAGTTTATATATATATATATATATACACATATTTATATTTATATTTATTTATAGTTCTATATACATATACATATTTATTTATAGTTCTATATATATTTACAATCTTTATTCCAGACTCAAGGTCCATATCACATACAAAAAGACAAAACACACATCAATAAATAAGATAAAAAGCTAAACACAAAACAGATAAAAACAAACAGATAAAAACATAAAATCAGTCCAATCACAGCGAGCCACACATGCTCACCGTCTGTAGAGGCTGCTGCGCCAATGTCTCCAAATCATGGAAGAGAACCGGGTAGAACTCTTCACAGGGTTAATTAAAATCGAGATAACATGATTGTCCGAGTCTTCCAGGCGACACATGAATCTGTACATTCATTTTCTTTTCCCTATATATATACACATATTTATTTATATATATATATATATATACATATTTATATTTATTTATACCTATTTCCGACAATTGTCCAAGTGGTTCGACTGCTTTAAATCGCATGACATGTGACGTCCGAACCAGCAACTGCTTCATTTCCTGAATGAATCGCTTGACTGGTTCGCGGTCCAATCAGGTGATTCAATGCACTGCCTCGTCTCGATTCTGACAGGTGACAGGTGAAACAGTTTCGAATTTGAGCGCTTCAACACTTTATGGCCGCTTTAAACAATGCGCAATGTGTGGGTTGTTGTCGTAGTTTGCGTTGTTGCTGTTAAGTTGTTGTTGGTATTGCATTTGAATTTGATCATTATAGAGCAAGCCAGGAAGAAAGATAGGTCGTTATGGCTCGTGAAACACTTCGAAATGTGGAGAAGCTGTGAACAAAAATAAAATGAGTAATATCAAAACACTTCAATGGTGTAAGGAATAGATAGCCCAGTGGATAGAGCCATGATGCAGCGATGTCCTCCGCGCAGCTGGTTCAAAGCCCGGAATAGTTAAACTTGCAATCATTGCTTTTCAACTTTAATACTTTAATGACTGTTAAAAGGCCCTCTCCGCCCAAACAAATGTCCAGCACTCTCTAGTCTCTTCTCAATAACCCAATACACACAAGTATCAATCTTTAATTGCAAATAGAACATGATATTCAGTCTTAGTGTGTGTGTGCATCGAATATTTTTCAAGGCAAAGATATACGTTAAACCCACTGCAGCCTTGCACTTCGCCAGGAGAGGTCGCTGTAACTGAAGCTTCGAGAAATGAACCTATTTCCGACACAATTGTCCAAGTGGTTCGACGCTTCATTCAAAGCTTCATTTTGCTATCACTAGAAAAAACTCATTTTGAGAAAACGATTGCAGTGAGGCGCTAGCTAAACCCTCCTGTTATTTTGATGACAGCTTGCGTATTGACGCACTCCGTGAAGGTATTTCATGTTCGGGGTCATTTCTTTTTTGTATAACCTTGCTTCGTGCAAGTGACAATTGTTGTCGTCTTCTCTGTGAACGTTTTTTTCGCCGTTCTTTTGCCATTTTGAGATTTCAATTTCTAGCGGAAAGTTAACCAGGAAGTGTTTTAGCACACCACGTGACGCATCTGAACGAATCACGTTGTCAGAAATTAACACCAGCCAATGAGATTTCGTTTCTTGGTTTAAGACCCCTTTGTGCTTTCACGATTGGTTGCTGATACAAAGGAAATTACCATATTTGGATCTGATGAGATTGTGCAGGAGAGACGGAGCTTTCCAGTGACACCTCTGATGACATGGTGCACACAGCGGTCGCGGTACTTTATGTTACGTTAGAATGCTAACTTTTGGTGAATTTAGGAGAAATCTACAGACGCAAATAGACAAACTATAGTCAAATAAACACTTAAATGTGTATTTTGTACGTTTTCCTTCTAAAAGCCTGAAAGAAAACATGTTATAGAATCAAAATAGCACAAAATCTCAAAATTGACCAGTACTTGAAAAGCGATTTTTTTTGCCTGCCATGTCTCGCCTTACCTACATGCCCCCAGACCCCCCTATTGGATTTGAGGTCCACCTCCACTTAAAATATGTTCACATGGATAGGTTCCTAAATAGATTTGCACTTTTTTTTTAAATAGTAACCCATGTCCATATGTTTATTCTGGGGTAGTAGATTTAAAGTTTAGGGCTATCACTACGGGCAGCAAGGCTGTAAATATTGACAAATAAATCCAGGAAAATGGTACAAAAGAAAAGTGGCCTAGCTGGGTGTATAATTCCCGGCCTGACTTATTGTCCCAGTCCGGCCCTGGTCTTGCTGATGCTGACTCATATGACTCAAATGACTCGTATGATCCGGATCTCTTCAATGACTGACTCAGAAGACCCTGAGTCCGTAAAAGGATCCGGATTTGCCATCTCTAGAACACATAGACTAACTGTTACTTAACCAGCTCATCATCTTCACCAGTCAGAAAATGTCCGTTAGCCGCGATGCTAATTTCCGCTATGTTAAACTCCATTATCTTATGCTAAATGCTAGCGATCTAAAGGTCCGCTATTTTTGGCTGTTTTGGGTCGACTTCAGTTGACTGTAACATCGAAAATCTTCGAAATTGAATGTTCACAAAGCTGCGGACCGGTTATACACTTATAGACAAGGGAACTAACATAGCTAATTTAACTAACGTTAGCTAATGTAGCTGTTGTAGTGCCGAGAAATGGGACATACGGATTAAGCAACTCGACTGCTAGTAGTGTACATGCAGAATTATTTCAATTTAAAATAGTTTTAAATGCTCACACACATACCTGACTCGTGCTGTATCCGTTTCGAAGCACCTGATGAATGCTTTCTCTTTGACAGCGCCATCATCAACAGACAGAGGCGGCAACGCACATTTGAATCCACCAATCAGATCGATCTATTGCTGGAGAGGGGGGGGCCTCCCCGAAATGTGTGAGATTGATTGGTGATGATCACTTGCACGTAATTTGTCCAATGAGAATGTTAACGCGTTTTAGAGAGGAGTTCTAAAAAATGTTTGTTTAGCGAAGACGGAGGTCACTGTCAGTCAGAAGTGGCGCATTCAATTACTGTTTGGGCTTACTGCCGTGGATGGGCTGCATTCCACTCCAAATAGCCAGTCGGCCGTAACCAGAATCCAAACGCAAGCTGTTTTATGGATTCTCATTTAATGTCCAAGAATATATCAGTACTGGGTTATTTCCAATTTCAAAATAAACATATATATTAAACAAAAAGAAATAAAAAGTAAGTGTATTAAAGTACATTCAAGAATGACACAAAGATATATATATATATATATATATATATATATATATATATATATATATATGTGCATATATGCATATATATATATATACATATGCTTATATATACACATATGTATATATATATGCATGTGTCTGTATATATTTATAAACTGTATATTATTTTCAATGGAGTATTTGTACTATTTTATACCATATATGTTCATATATAAAGTGGGTAACTATACAAAACGAAGTGAGATAACTGTTTATGAATATATGTTCAACTTTATGTAAACTTGTGTAACTCATGAAAGATAAATGAGTGTTTCAATAAAATTATTGCATATACAAAGGTGTAGTGCAGTTTTTGTTTTTGTTGCAATATTGTTTTGATATATGTATCAATATATAGCCATACATGGTCCATGCATATATTGCAATATATTTAAAAAATATAAGGACTACTTATATGGAAATGTATGATCCAGTATATTGTATTATATTTACCAATATATTACAATATTTTCGTTTCATACACACATCGAACTGCCCGATTATTCCCCCTATACTCGTTTTATGAGGGAGATGTTGTGGTGGTTGTACTCTCCAGTCACTCCTGGTTCTATTTCGTATATGGCTTCACCCTCTAAGGCTATCGCTATTGGGTAATCCCCCTGCGCCCCCGCGCAGCACTGAAAACGTGTAGTGCACGCCCACCAGCAAGTTGGGCCCCACCCTCAATTTACTCCTTATTTTCTTCAGCAAACCAGCACAGTTACTGAAGCACAGCAATTGAGAATCATCATGAGCAACAACTGCGTCCGCGATTGTCCCTCATGTGGCTCTGGGTTCATAATGAGTGATGACCAGCAGAGATAAAAGCAGTATGCGAATCCTGCCTGGGGTCAGAGCACGAGTACGCGGCTCTAAACCAGCAGGTAGCATGCACACACTGCGCCCATCTCCCCTCGGGCGACAGGAAGCGGAGAGCGGACCTGCAGAGCTAGCGGCATTCCTCTGTCCCATCATAATAACCCATGAGCGCCGTCATAACGCCTCATGCGGACAGCACTGCGCACACCTCCACTCATCCCCTGAGCGTGTATATGCCTCATGATGACAGCCGGAGTGAAACGCAGCGTGTGGAGGCTTCCTCGCAGCCCTCACGGGCAGCGGCGGCAAGGGCAATGACGTGGCTCGTCACCATGACGACCATTACAGCACATCACAGAGAAGCTAGAACGGGGGAATGAGCAGTATTCCTGGCTGAGCGCCCCCAGCGGCAGCGCCCGCAGCACCACGGCGTCAGCGCTCGCTGAAGCCTGCCTGTCGGTTAATACATTTCAGAGCGTGCTAATTAAGCCGGCTGCCACTAATCTGTTGATTAGTAGACAGCAGGGCTCGATGCAGAAGCCTGGTTTGAACCTGTTGGTTAATAAACTACAGAGCTCGCGGCATTCCTCTGTCCGAGATACGCCTCGTACACACGGCCTTAATAAACCCATGAGCGCCGTTATAACGCCTCATGTGGACAGCACTGCACACACCTCCATCCATCCCCTGAGCTTGGACGCGCCTCATGATGAGAGTCGGAGTGAGACGCAGCGTGTGGAAGCCCCCGCGCAGCCCTTTCGGGCCAAGCTCACCTTGGGTTGCCTCACGGGCAGCGGCGGCAGGGGCGCTGGCGTGGCTCGTCACCATGACGACCAACAAAACACATCTCGAGCGCGTGCGCCCGATGTCAGAGTTTTTCTCAGAGTGGCAGTGCGCGGGTCTGATGGACAGATGGATGAGCAGGCTGATCAGCAGAGGGTACGTCCTGCAGTTTGCCTCTCCCCCCCCCACAGTTCAATGGGATACAGGAAACACTCCTGTCCTCCCAGAAGCTATGTCTTGCGCTCCGATCCGAGCCGCTGGAACTCCTGTTGAAACAGGATATCTCCAGGGTTCCTCAGAGGGAGGACATCAGGGGTTTTCACTCCCGTTATTTTTCTAATCCCGAAAAAGACTGGGGCAATGAGACATCCTCGATCTGTCAGTATTCCACATGCTGACGATCAAACAGGTGCTGGAATGTGTTCACCAAGACGACTGGTTCACTGCCACCTGAAGGATGCATACTTCCACCTGAAGGATGCATACTTCTACGTACCCCTCATCCCGAAACACAGGAAATTCCTGCGTTTTCCATTTCATGGGAATATCAGACCAGACAATCGTCTGCCCTCGATTTTTCCTGGCTCCTCCCATTTAGGCTGGAGCCGCTACACAGAGGAGGGATGAGAGGGTGGTTTCCTCTGCACGACCTGCTATTTGCTGGCTCGCTCCATGGAGGAAGTCGCTTTACAGACGGTACATCTCGTATCGCATCTGTCAAAGCCGGGGTTTCATAATAAATTGGAAGAAGAGCTGTCCTCTTCCCTCTCAGACAAACGTTTATCTGGAGTGGAATTAAACTCAGCCAGCAGCAGAGCGCGGCTCTCGCGGCAGCGAGTGGAGGAACTGACAGCTCTCCTCCGGCGTGTCACAACCCGCACAGCCCTCTCCGTGACGCAGCTGGTCGGCGTTGGCGTCAGCTGGTCACGTGATGATCCCCCTGGGTCTCTTCCAACAGGGGGAGTCTCCAGAGGTGGTTCATTCGCTGCAGAAGTCTGCTGTTTTAACCTATTGGTTTATAAACAGCAGAGCTCGCGGTCATAATAAACCCACGAGCACTGTTATAACGCCTCGTGTGGACAGCATACACACACCTCTTATCCTCTGGGCATGTACGATGAGAGACGGAGTGAAATGCAGCGTGTCGAAACTCCCTCACAGCCCTTTTGCCTCACGGGCAGCGGCGGCGATGGCGTGGCTCGTCACCATGACGACCATTACGGCACATCACAGAGAAGCCTCTCCCCCCAGCAGTTCCATGGGATACAAGAAACACTCCTGTTATTCCAGGAACAGTGTCTTGCGCGGTTTTTACTCCCGCTATTTTTCTAAATCTCGGAAAAGAACGGGGGAGTCGCCCTGTTGCTGTCCAATCACACATGTGTTGATTTGCACAGACAAATCTCCTCCCTGGCATACCTCAATCGCCAGGGAGGAGTACGATCTGCGCAGCTTCTGAACGCAGCCAGGCGGCTGCTGTTCTGGGCGCGCACACACGTTGCTCTCCATCAGAGCAATGTATATTCCCGGTGAATTGAACCGAGAGGCTCGCAGAGCGCAGCAGCTGTTGTATGCGAGGAGCAGTGGAGTAGCCACCATAGGGCCAGGCCCACCCAGTTTTCTCATTGGCCCACCCTGAGAAAGCTCAGGGTAATTTTTAATTTTTTTATTATTATTATAAAAAAATGTATTCACTCATTGAGAATATCCAAGAATTCAAAGTGAAATTCAAATGAACAAATATCGAGTTGAATTAATGTGTTATCCTCTGAACAAAACTCATTTACGGTAAAAACTGATTGTTGGTTCTGGCGCGCGATAATAACGATAAAAACGTGAGAGAAGCAGAGAGCTATACCTGCAAAATAAGTTATGGCTCAAAGGTCACTTATGAACTTTGTTTTTTTTTAAAAAGCCAGACTGCAAGAAGAGCCCCCACTGCCCTTATCTAGCAGCGATCCAGCAGGGCCAGGCTCGGAGACTGTTACGGCCGCTTGCTCCACGGCGCTAGCAGTGCTCCCTCCCGCTCCTGGTCGTCAGCAGCATTAAGCAGGTGTACCCGTTCTGTCTGCAATTGATGAACCGCCTTCACAGCCACAATTAAATAAGTTCCCTGACACACTTAATTATGGGAAAGCAAGGTGCTTCTCATCGAGGTGGTATGGAGATTTTCCCTGGGTGGAATATAGCACAAGTACATACGCGCTTTTCTGCACAATGTGCAGACATTTCCCCAGCCCAGGTCCAGGAGCTGAAGGTGCATTCACGAGGGATGGCTATCAAGACTGGAAGCACCTGCGTAAGTCTTTGGAGAGACACGAAAAAAGCGAGGCCCACTGCAAGTCAATGAGCAGGTTTGAAGGCTACAGGGGAACCCACAATTCAGGTAGGGGGAATGTTGTTGTCCAAATGAACTAGGAGGCACATGATCATGACTTTATAGAAATAAATCGGAAGCATCTTAAAGTCGTCCTTGATATTGCGCTGTTCTGTGCCAAACAAGACATCTCTTTACGTGGACACAGGGAAACCAATGAAGATCTTAATAACGGTAACTTTCTAGAATTATTTGAATTCATGTGTAAATATTATCCGGAGATCAAAGCTCGCCTTGACGAGTTGCCCAAAAATGCGACCCTATTGAGCCCTGAAATGCAAAATGAGTTGCTGGAGTCAGCCGCCTCCTTATTATTGCGTAAAATAAAAGCGGAGATCTCTGAGACACTGGGTACATATTATGCGCTCATGGCAGATGAGTATAAGGATGCTTCCAAGTGAGAACTCGTTGCTGTTTGTGTGAGATACATTCACACGGGGAAAATAAAATAACGCGCAATCGGCTTCATGGACACAAGGAACCTGAGTGCAAGGGGAATTTCAGACAAAATATTACAGATCATCGAACCACTGCAACTTGACCCATCTCTGTGCGCTGGCTTCAGTTTAGACGGGGCCTCAGTTATGTCGGGCAAAAAGGGAGGTGTGCAGACGATTTTAAAACAAACTTTTCCTCATGCTGTCTACGTGCACTGTAATTCACACAGATTAAATGTGGTTCTCTGTGCAGCATCAAAAGCGTCTGGACAGGTTGCCACATTCTTTGAAACAGTGAACAGTTTGCATAGTTTCATGCAACACATCCTCACTCCCAGGTCGGCCTATGTTGACGTTATGTCAAGTCCCCTGTGTCGGCTTTTTCCAACGCAAGGGGGGGGGCCTTAGCGTCCATTTTCAACGCAAGGGGAGGGCCCTTAGCGTCCATTTTCAACGCAAGGGAGGGGGCCTTAGCGTCCATTTCCAACGCAAGGGGGGGGGCCCTTAGCGTCCATTTTCAGCTTTCCGGGATGTCCATATGCTTCTATGGACGCTCATGGAAGCACGGCATTCGTTTGTGTCGGCTGCCCTTAAAGGCAATGTGGAGCGTCCATTCTCATTGGATAACGGAGAATTATACACCCGGAAGTAAGTATTCCCCTTACTGACGATTGATTTTACAGTGATATCTGCACTACTCATCGACTAAAAAACACCAGATTATCCTTGTTAATTACACAACATTGATTGGTTTAAATTGTGTGCAATGCTTTTGTATTTTCGCCTTCGATTCGAAACAAATATTTTTTTGGAGTAAAGGATGGCAGAGGACACTACACTACCCAGAATCCCTAGCTATCGTTTGGACTACACCATGTGCTCTGTTTGACCAGTGATCTTCAAATTTCTCCCTGCAGAAAAAAAAACATGGCCGAACTTCGTTTTATTCTCGGTGGAAAATGCCTATTTTAAATTAGTTTGTCCATTAAAATGCGTTTTGACGTAATTTGATGCGAGAAATATGAGTTGTTATTTCAGATTATGTGTGCAGTGGATGTACATGATCTTCAGTTTGCTAGTTATTACGAAGATTACTTCAGGAAATTGCGTCCATAACGTTTTCATTGTTACCAAGGTGGTTGCTAGGGCGCTGCTATCGATATTATTTCTGTTTTGTTGTGTAACTGTTTAATGGTGTTATCTGTATTGCCACCCCCTTCCCCGTCAATGTAGTGTTGGTCCACAGCGCAAACGTATTAGTTTAACACAATCTGCATCTAAAGATAGCCTACGTTATTTTCCCCTGTGCAATTCCAGTCTCACATCTCACAGCACATTGTCATTAACAAATACCGGAAACAGACCGAAAACATTTTTCAAAAATAAAATAATACTTTATTCCGATTGTGCTTGCTTTTCTCTTTGAAAGTCATCACATAACGGCATTGTAATACACGGTTCGGCTGCATTAAATATTACATATCTGCCGTAGTTCTGATGAGAAGACAAACATGAGGAACTGAAAACGTGACGTGGATCATAAATATATCAGCCATTAAACAACATCTTACATTTCTTTTCACACAATACGTCTCCTTGCAGTATCAACACTAATTCGGCTCACTTTTATATTTCATCCAATTGGTAGATAGGCTGTATTTCCACCATAAAGGTGCACAGCTGATATAAAGGGACACCTGCTGGTTAAAGCATGTTATTGAATTTCATTATTTTTATTATTAGATATTAATAGGATCCCTATAAAGTATATTCATTACTCGTTATTCTCTACTATTAGGTCATTAAAGACTGTATATAATGACTATTTTGCACATCCCTTTCGAGATTTCAAGATGTTCTAAGGTTTATTGACATATCATATAGGCCTACACAACTATGGTGTAGTTCTGCACTGAATGAAAAACTTGGGTTGCAGGTTCCTCAATAGTGCATTACAAGACATCTATCAATATGTGTGCATACCTCCAGCAATGTTAACTATGTTGAAGTACTTATTTTAATTGATATTATACACAATACTATTATAAGATTTATGTAGATATTTCATCTCCGGCCTTGTCAGGTATTGAACAATCAATAAATAAAGAACACAGAATTGTTGAATATAAAACACAGAATTTGTGTGATTATACTAAATGATTTACAAATAAACACCACTGCATATTTAACTGTTACACATGCTGATGTAACGCAAATATTCCAATTTGGGATCAATAAAGTATATCTTATCTTAAGCTGATCGATGGCTACTGCCATATTTGCAAAATGTGCCTCTGAACCTTGACGAGTGCATGTTTCAGGCTTATCAATTAATGTAATGTAATGTTATCACAGGGGTCACACACATAAGTGGTGGACCCATTCAAATCCAGTTTTGGACAGTCTGCCGTGGTTCCATCCCATTTCAAGTGCTGTTCGAGGCTCAGCGTAACCCTCGGAGCACACTCTCCAATCACAGAGCTTGAGGACTATCACGGGGTTTGTCAAACAGACAGTGGCGACTGGTCATTAGGGGCAGGTGGGGCACAGCCCCACCTAGTGTCAGCAGAAAGTATTAAAATAATGATTACAACAAAATGCAAAAAATAAATAAAAAAATATATAAAATATATTTTAAGATCATGTTTAATCATCTGATTCGTCTGTACATTGCTGTTTTAGTATGTGTTCTTCTAATTAGTGTCTACAGTGTGTGCCTATTGAGCTGTTTAGAGCCATGTGGGACACAACCTGATCCTGCCCCTCCCTCTGACTGTCTAAGTGAACGGTGACTACAAAAACTACACTGCGCATGCTCAGAGTATTTTCCTATTTAATGTGTGTGACAAAAAATAATGACCCTAGGGGCAAAGTGCTGCCATCCCCACTATACGTCATCTCACATAATTCAGAGCTGATTGGCTGTAAGTACGTGTGCCGCGAAAAGTGTGGTGTGTGAAGAGGAGGAGAGAGAGCTGCAGTGAGGCGTCCTAAAACCAGGAAGTAAGCTGCGCATGGCTTCCCTCCACAAAAAAGCAACGAGATTTCTCTATAGGATTTTAGAAAATAGCTCAAAATAAGATCTGTGGGAAACAAACCTGTTAGATAAATGTACGTTTTGTTCAGCCGGATAATATCCACATGTCTACCCTACTTTTATCATTTTCGAATCAGAAATCTATTGATTAGATTACATTTATGATAGACTTTTGAAACTACAAGAACATAAGGAGGACTTTTACAAAAAAGTAATAGAGACTTTTGTCCAGAAGGACAGGCAAATGGACTTCATCTTCAAGTCAAAGTAAGACTGCAATTGTATTAAAAATGGGATCTTACTAAGAGAGAACAATTCAATATTTAAATGATAAAATGACATTTTTTTTGGGTATCCTTCTGTTGAACTGTCTGTTTAAAAGTAATTGAAGCATCAGACAAAAAAGGTTTTGAAAATAATATTATATTTTGATTTAATATATTTGTAAACCTGAAGAGTCAGTGCCAGTGCCTCACCAGCCATGAACCTCTCTGCAGAAGCTTATATATAGACATCTGAGTTTTTTGTGCCCCACCACTTTTGTACATATAGAAACGCCACTGCAAACAGAGCACATGGTGTAGTCCAAACGATAGCTGGGGATTCTGGGTAGTGTAGTGTCTTCTGCCATCCTTTACTCCGAAAAAACATTTGTTTCTCCGAATCGAAGGGTAAAAATACAAAAGCATTGCACACAATTTAAACCAATCAATGTTGTGTAATTAACAAGGATAATCTGGTGTTTTTTAGTCGATGAGTAGTGCAGATATCACTGTAAAATCAATCGACAGTAAGAGGAATACTTACTTCCGGGTGTACAATTCTCCGTTATCCAATGGGAATGGACGCTCACATTGCCTTTAAGGGCAGTTGACACAAACGAATGCCGTGCTTCCATGAGCGTCCATAGAAGCATATGGACATCCCGGAAAGCTGAAAATTGACTCTAAGGCCCCCCCCTTGCGTTGCAAATGGACGCTAAGCCCCCCCCCCTTGCGTTGGAAAAAGCCGACACAGGGGACTTGACATAACGTCAACATAGGCCGAAAAATTCATATTTTTGCTTGTCATATTTGGTAAATTATTTGAAACGAGTGATTTTGCCACAAAGGGATTACAAAGCCCAACACTGTTAGTCTCTGAATGCATTGACCTAATCGAGGGACTAAAAGACCGTTTTGCACAGTATAGAGACAAGCCAGAGTGTGCTTTTCAACAAGTGATGAAGCTAACAGAAGAGCTTATGCAAAAACATGGAATCACGAGCTGGGACATCATAGCGGGGAACAGAGAGAGGAGGCTCCCTGCCAGGAAAAGCAACAAGTGTGAGAAATGATGACGACCTAAAACGCACCTGGAATGACATACTCGACAGGTAAGAATACATTATTACATTATTATCTACAGCCTAATTTATTGACCTAACATTATTTATTTGTTGTTTTAGTGTTTTATTCTGCACTTTCCTGCACAACTCTTTAATGTAATAACAATTTGCATAATATCACTTCTTTCATTAGGCTATTCTTCCATGTAAATATTTCCATCCAATAGTTTAAGCTCTCTTGTCTTGCAGTACCCTAGTTTGCTCTGGACTATCCTAATTGTGATTGGTTTTCCACAGGCAGCTGACAGAGCTCGACGCCCGTTTCCAGGAGGACCAGTATGGAATAATGAGAACAGCAGCAGCTATTCTACCAAGGGCAAAAACATTTGGCGAGAAGGATTCTCTGTGCACCGTGTGTGATCACTACCACATCTTAGTTGGGGATGCGCAATTAACTGTTCTATGAGCAACTGAATCGGAAAGTAGCCCAAAAACCAAACGTTCCATCCCTTATGGAAGTATTGGACAGCTGTGCATCTGACATGTTCCCAAACTTCATTTACCCTTCATCATTACCTTGTGTAGTGTTGAGAGACTGTTCTCCACTGTAGGTCTCATCAGAGCATCCATGACTACTGTCCGTCTCAACAAACTGTCCCTCTTGTCCTTTGAAAGGGAACGATGTGACTCTTTGGATTATGATGAGATCATCACCATATTCAACTGTAAACCCAGGCGTTCGCGCCTTGTTTAATAAGGCCACAGCCTAATATTGGTGGTGACTCTCCTCTCCTCACTCACTTCCTCCCTACACATACTATGAGGCTATAGTAATGCGTTGTAACTGTTGCTATCTATATTCCTAGTGTGTATGAGTCCGACCTCACCTTCACATAAGCCACTCTCCCTCCCCCTACCGTCTGTGAAGCCTTCATACCTGTACACACTTTAAACCCTAGTACAACTGTTACACAACATATTGAGCATTTACATGTTACACTCAATGTTATCAGCATGTGTATCACTTTCCATGCTTAGCTCTTAGGGGGCTCTCTAGCTTTGCCTTGAATGCACTGGAGCTGTTCATACTGTATGTATTAATATAATATGATACTATCTGTTCAATATCAATCTGTTATCTGTTCCAACCTACTGTTGCTGTGTGCAATAAAAGAGTTACATAATGATGCTTGGCAATGGGCATTATTATATATTGTTATCATGGCCGTGGGAAGTAGGGGTGCTGAGGGTGCTGCAGCAGCCCCTGGTGGAGGACAGGGAATCTGCACGTCCACAAGATTAAATGGAAATATAATACAAAAAACACACATGTTCAGCCTTGATGTAACAACATTCATAATTAAGTAAAGATAACACCCTTTTCACCCCGGTTCCATTGTCCATTTGCCCTGTAAGTGAGGAAAGTGGGGGATGTTGGCTTATCAGCTCACTACCAAAGGGCGAGTGAGCGTGGGAGCAAGAGAGAGAAAGGGTGCACCGCTACCGGCGGGGATTGTTGTTAGCTTCTGATGCGCAGAGGAAAAATCTGGAGGAGGAGGAGGAGGAGGAGGAGCGAGTGACCTCTGAGGCCAGGGATCCAGAACCCGATCACTGAGGCCATGCTGGAGATCAAGGGATTCTTGGCAGAGCCACTTGTCCCCCGAAAGGCTGACCCCCTGGCATGGTGGAGAGTTGGAGCTCTTGTGTATCACAATGTATGCACCATCATGCAGACCAGGCTCTGCATTGTCGCCACATCTGTACCCTCAGAGCGTGTTCTCTCTGAAACTGGGCAGATGATCACAGACAGGAGGAACAGGCTCAGCCCTTCCAAAGTGCGTGAACTTGTCTTTCTAAATGCCAACGTATGAGTGACACACTTAAATGATGCACTTGCACATTACGTGAACCCTTTGGATTCTCCACACATAGCGTCGTGTTCCTTCCAAACAACTCAGCGTTGGTTTCATCTGTCCACAGATATGTTGCCAGTCGTGCTGTGGAACATCCAGGTGCTCTTTGGCAAACTTTAAACGTGCAGCAATGTTTTCTCTGGACAGCAGTGGCTTCCTCCGTGGTGTCCTCCATGAACTCCATTCTTGTTCAGTGTTTTACGTATCGTAGATTCCTCAACAGAGATGTTAGCATGTGCCAGAGAGTTCTTTAAGTCTCTGCTGACTCTCTAGGACTCTTCTTCACCTCGTTGAGCATTCTGCGCTGTGCTCTTGCAGTCATCTTTACTGGACGGCCTCTCCTAGGGAGAGTAGCAACAGTGCTGAACTTTCTCCATGTATAGACAACATGTCTTACCGTGGACTGATGACCATCAAGGCTTTAGAGATACTTCTGGAACCCTTTCCAGCTTTATGCAAGTCAACAGTTCTTAATGGTAGGTCTTCTGAGAGCTCTTCTGAGCGAGGCGTGGTTCACATCTGGCAATGCTTCTTAACAATAGCTAATTCAAGGCTGGTGTGTATTTTTTATAGGGCAGGGCAGCTCCAACCAACACCTCCAACCTCGTCTCATTGGTTGGACTCCAGGTTGGCTCACTCCTGACTCCTGACTCCAAGTAGCTCTGAAGAAGTCTTTAGCCTAGGGGTTCACACACTTGTTCCACCCTGCACTGTGAATGTGTACATGGTGTTCAATACAAACATGAACACATATCATTGTTTGTGTGGTATTAGTTCAAGCAGACTGTGTTTGTCTATTGTTGTGACTTAGATGAAGATCAGAACACATTTTATGACCAACTTATGCAGAAATCCAGGTCCTTCCAAAGGGTTCACATACTTTGTCTTGCAACTGTACTGTATATAGTTATTTGATTATGTTCCTGTACTAAGCTAATTTGTTTATTGTGTTAATTAAAAAATGTAAATCTTAGCCTATATGTCAACTGATTTGCACATTTTGCATTGTTCTTTCATTTGTTGTTGGTAAAAGATGTGCTTGATTTGTTTGTGTGTGCATTATACAAAATAAGTGTTTTGCATTATATGTATATAGTTACTTTAATATGTTCCTTAAGCTAATTTTGCACAATTGTGTGTTAATTTAATAATAATAATTGTATAATTAAGACATTTTATATATTCTAACTGTTTTGCAATTGTCTATCATTTGTCATTGTTTGTTTCTTTTTGTGTGCTATGTTCAAAATAAGTAAGATCCGTATTGGAAATGCAGCTTTACACGCAGGAGACTGTTGCACAACATGACCATTTAGTTAGAAGTCTACATTGAAACTTCATTTAGAGCCGGAAACATAATGGACTTAATCAAAATCGCGGGATCTGTGAATCTAGGACAATGATCGAGAGAGACCAGTAGCCTACGAGTTAGTTAGACCCTCCAGAAAAACGCGGGTAAAAATCCTTGATTATGCGATTAAATATGCAGGGTTTTTATGTGATTTTATCCGGTGAAATTGCGTGAAGTTGCAAAAAATAATAGATTTTTTTTTAAATGTTGCGCTGTCTTATTTATTCTCTCTCACACACAACCTGCCACTAACGTTAAACCCCTTTCTGTTACGATTATTGTTTTGTCACGTTTTCTATGTCTTGGTTTGGGTGTTTTGCTGTTCTCCCCGTCATGTTTTCCGCTTGGTATATTGTCTGGTCCTTTTCCCTGTGTTTTTCCTCCTGTCGTTAGTTTCCCTGGTGCGTCTAATTTCCTGATTGTTCCCACCTGTGTCTAGTTACCCTGTGTTTAAATTCCCCTGTCTCCCAGTGTTGAGTGTTGGTTCGTCTTGTGATTTGGCTTGTCCTCGGTGAGTGTTCTGTTCTGCCTGTATATATATATAGCCTTGAAATAAAGGAATTATTTTCACTTTAATCTGCATTTGGGTCCTACCTGCTTCCTTCGCTCTACACCGTAACATTACGAACCAACCAAAGGATGGACCCAGCGGATTCAGCTTTTTTGATGCCACAGGCGGCTGCTAAGGGAGGGAGGCGCGAAGCCAAGCTAGCAGCCATGCCTACCTGCTCCAGTACGGGCCCACGCAGCTTTGCGTCCATACTGGATTACCTGGCTTACACAGCCGGGGTCCAGGCTTCCGCTCCGGACCTTACAGCCAGGTTTCCGGCTCCAGCTGCCACAGTCCCATCTCAAGTTTCCTCTCGAGTCCCCTCTCCAGTTTCCTCTCCAGTTTCCTCTGGAGTCCCCTCTGGAGTCCCCTCTGGAGTCCCCTCTGGAGTCCCCTCTGGAGTCCCCTCCTTTAGTCCCTCCTCTAGTCCCTCCTTTAGTCCCTGCTCTAGTCCCTCCTCTAGTCCCTCCTTTAGTCCCTGCTCTAGTCCCTCCTCTAGTCCCTGCTCTAGTCCCTCCTTTAGTCCCTCCTCTCGTTCCCCTCGCGAGGCCCCTCTCGAGGTCCCTCCTCTAGTCCCTCCTCTAGTCCCTCCTCTAGTTCCCCTCTCGAGTCTCCTCTCGAGTCCCCTCTCGAGTTCCCCCTTGGTTCCCCTCTCGAGTCTCCTCTCGAGTCCCTTCTCGAGTCCCCTCTCGAGTTCCTCTTTCGAGTCTCCTCTCGAGTCTCCTCTCGGGTCCCTACTCTGGGTCCCGTCCCGTTGGGGGCTCCGTCGACTACTCCTCTGCCGGAGGTCCTGCCAGTCGTATGTCTGTCCCGTTGGAGGCCCCACCGACTACTCTCCTGCCGGGGGTCCTGCCAACCCATTGTCCTGTCCCGTTGGAGGTCCCGCCGTCTACTCTCCTGCCGGGGGTCCTGCCAGCTCCATGTCCTGTCCCGTTGGAGGTCCCGCCGTCTACTCTCCTGCCGGGGGGTCTGCCAGCTCCTTGTCCTGTCTCGTTGGTGGTCCCGCCGACTGCTCTCCTGCCGGGGGTCCTACCAACTCTTTGTCCTGTCCCGTTGGGGGTCCCGCCGTCTACTCTCCTGCCGGGGGTCCTGCCAACCCTTTGTCCTGTGCCGTTGGAGGCCCCGCCGACTGCTTTCCTGCCGGGGGTCCTGCCGGCCCTTTGTCCTGTCCCGTTGGGGGTCCCGCCGTCTGCTCTCCTGCCGGGGTCCTGCCAACCCTTTGTCCTGTGCTGTTGGAGGCCCCACCGACTGCTCCCCTGCCGGGGGTCCTGCCAATCCCGTGTCCTGGTCCTCTTCCGTGGGGGATCCTGCCGAGGCCTGTCCCACCAGCTCCGACACCGGGTCATGCCCGGCCTCCGGCGCTGTCCTGTCAGTGCCTTCCTGCCCGGCCTGCGGAGCTGTCTGGTCTTCGCCCTCGAGCCCGGCCCCCTGAGTGCAGCGGGCCTCGCCCTCGGGCCCGGCCCCCTGACTCTTCCTGCCGCTGCCTTCGCCCCTCCATGGTCCCCATCTTGGACTCTGTCTGGCCCCCGGGCCGTCCGCCCGAATCCCCCTTTTTGGACTCTGCCTTACCCCCGGGCCGTCCGCCCGAGACCCCTTCCTGGTACTCTGCCTTGCCCCCGGGCCGTCCGCCCGAGACCCCTTCCTGGTCCTCTGCCGTGCCCCTGGGCGGTCAGTCCCGTCCTCCAGACCCCCCTCCACCCACCCTGGTGGCCCTAGTTTTGAATGAATCAAAGTGGGTCGTCACCGTCGATGTTCTCTTAGGCTCCAACACACAGTTACACGGGGTGCAGAATAGTTTCCCCCCACTTTCGTGCAAGACATCGGGGAACTGCTTTGCCCGGTCTTTAGCAGAAATGTTCGTCGGTAAATTAGATGGATTAGATTTTTTCTCTCTCGTGTGAGTTCCACAAGTTCACTCTACGGTGTTGTTTACCTTCTGTGATGCGCGAGCTGGTAAACGTCGCGTCATCATCATCACTTCACGTCAAGACGAGTTAACTTTTTTTTTGCTCAACTTTGTGTGGAAAAATGCGGGGATTATGCGGCCTTTTGATAAATATGCGGCCTTTTGAAAATTTGCGCCATTTTGCTGATTATGCGGTCAATTCTGCGATCGCAGAATCGCGTTTTTCTGGAGGGTCGAGTTAGTTAGCGGAACTTCACAGACTCAGATTCGCAAATCCTGACTCACTGTGCAAAACACAGCAGACTCGTGCGGACTCAGAGCCGTAACCATATAGCAGCAGATCCAGAGATCCAGCAGACTCAGATTCGCCAAATGACGCTTTTTTTGTGATCAACATTTTTTATGAAAACAAAAGACACTGTGTAGCGGAAGTTAATGTAATGTCAGTTTAATATGCTCGTGAAATGCAAGTTTTCGGTTTCACCGGTAGGATTTCTACGGTCTTGCACTCTCTCTGACAGAACACACCTCACTGAGTGATTTAACTCGCATGTCTAACTTTCAGGTTTCTCTTTTCAGCCGCAGACCCCATGTCGCCTATTTATGTGTGTCGCTAAGTTCCTCGTACTACTTGTGTACTTTAAAGCGGCTCGGCATCGTTTACAATTTCCGAGCAATGTTTCAACTGTCCGTCTTGTTGTCCGTCTTTCTTGAAAAATCCGAAGTGTTGCCAAACGTTTGCTTTGTAGGTATTTTTCGGTGCGCTGTGTTTCTCTTTCTCCTCGACTTCCATGTGTGTTAACTGAGACTCTCGGCCTCCGTAGTGCGAAGCAAAGATCAAAGATCGTCTCTACTGGGTGCTGATTGGATGAGGGGATATTATATGAATGAATCGTTTTTTTACCGATGCAAAGACGCTACAATCGATGCATCGCGAGTTCAACCCAAACTGTAGCCGATGTGCACTCTTTCAACCGGTGCACTCGCATCTTCAACGTTTATGCCGGTGCACCGATACAAATCGGTGAATCTTAACATTCCTACGGTCCACCCATCTTATGATCAAGGGAAGGGTCCACACAAAGTTAACATCATCATTAGCAAAAATGAATACTACCAACAAATATACAAAACAAATTAGTTTTAACTTCAGATGATGAGCAAGATACACTGAACAAAAATATAAACGTAACACTTTTGTTTTTGCTCCCATTTTTCATGAGATGAACTCAAAGACCTAAAACATTTTCTATATACACAAAATAACAATTTCTCTCAAATATTGTTCACAAATCTGAAAAGATCTGTGATAGTGAGCACTTCTCCTTTGCCGAGATAATCCATCCCACCTCACAGCTGTGGCATATCAAGATGCAGATCAGACAGCATGATTATTGCACAGGTGTGCCTTAGGCTGGCCACAATAAAAGGCCACTCTGAAACGTGCAGTTTTGCTTTGTTAGGGGGGTCCGGAAACCAGTCAGTATCTGGTGTGAGGGGTAGGGTTAGGGTTAGGTTGGGGACGAGTGCAGTGCTCTGCGTGGTGCACTGGCTCTCGGTAGATAGGTGTTTAAAAAAACATTAGAAACCTCCGTAAACATAAACCAAAAAACACAGTAATATTAATTTAAAAAGTAAAGGGAGTGTTAAAATTAACTAATAATAATAAAATAAAGGAAGGCACACCGGGTTAGTAAAATCGGGTAAAATGAACTGGATGTCACTGAAAAACAGAAACCACTAAAATCAAGGTCGGGTAAGTTTAAAAGATTCCAAAGGGTAGGTGTTTTTTGGCCCTGTTTATTTAAAAGGGAAGCAGGTAGGTGAAGAGTTTCTCTCTGCGGGTGGTTTTCTGGCCTCCAGGTAATAGATTAATTTAAAATAAATATAAATCAACAAATAAAAGCGTCCCTCCTCATGTGGCTTTGATCATTATCATATCGTTGTATACACATACATTAGAAATATAAAACATGTAAGAAGTAATAAAAACATAAATATGAAGACCATTAAGATAGTGCTAAAAACATGCGATAAAAATGTAGCACACCAATAAAAAAAGTCCAGATGAGGAGGATCTATAAATAATTAATAAATAAATATAAGTGCTAAAATACGTGGAGGGCGGATTAAAACGGGCTGACACACCCGCAGAGAAGGGAATTAAAATCACCCATCTGCAGGGGAGAGACCCTCGGGGGAGAGGAGATCACACAGGTTATTAAAGTTAATAAAACACGCCTCTAATTCTATATTGATGTTGTTTAATTCTGAGGCTGATCTCATTGCGCGTTTCCCCCACATAGTGTCTGGCAGGCCTTGCACCTAATTGCATAAATAGCGTTTTTTGTGTTAGGTGTCAAGGCCTGACGTACATTGCTCCCCTCTCGAGAGAAGGGATTGAAAACGTGGGGGAGGCAAACAAAACCAACCTCAGAGACTCGAGGTGCCTCCCTAGTTTGAATGCTTTTACTCAGTTTGGTATGGGCCAGGAGGTCCTGGAGATTTTTGTTACGCCGGTAGGCAGAGATCAGCAGGCACGGCCGCAGCGCGTCACAGTCACCCCTGGCTCCCTCAAAATTGGCCTTTAGTTTGCCTAAAAGGCTGGTCAGGCTCCCTGAGTAGGTTGTGATGAGGGGGACCAGGGTAGGGCCGGACGGCCGGGCGGAGATGTCTTTGTATTTTTCTATGAAGGTGCGGCTGACCTCCGCCTTAATGCTAGGGTTAGGGGTAGGGTTAGGGTTAGGGTAATGTTGTGAGTCGAGTGGCCTGTGTTCGTCATCCATAACATACGCCTGCCCATACCATAACCCCACCACCACCATGGGCCACTCGATTCACAACATTACCCTAACCCTAACCCTACCCCTCACACCAGATACTGACTGGTTTTCCCCAGACCACCGCAATAAAGCAAAACTTTCAGGATTCACATGTTTTGTCACGTTTGTAGTTGTATATGTCTGGTTATGGGTATTTTCCTCCTTGTATATTGTCTGGTCTTTTTCCCTGTGTTTTTCCTCCCGTCGTTAGTTTCCCTGGTGTGTCTAGTTGTCTGATTGTTTTCACCTGTCACTCCTTGTGTGTCTCCTGTGCTCATCAGTGTTGGCCCCGCCCCTGATTGTTCCCACCTGTGTCTTGTTACCCTGTGTTTAAATCCCCCTGTCTCCCAGTGTTCATTGTCGGTTCGTCTTGTGTCATGACTAGTTCGTCGGTGAGTGTTTTGTTTTGTCTTTGTTTATATCCCTAGCCCTAGCCTTGAAATAAAGGAGTTTTTACTTTAATCTGCATTTGGGTCCTACCTGCTTCCTTCGCTCCACCGTAACAAAAACTGCACGTTTCAGAGTGGCCTTTTATTGTGGCCAGCCTACGGCACACCTGTGCAATAATCATGCTGTCTAATCAGCATCTTGATATGCCACACCTGTGAGGTGGGATGGATTATCTCGGCAAAGGAGAAGTGCTCACTATCACAGATTCTTTCAGATTTGTTAACAATATCTGAGAGAAATTGTTATTTTGTGTATAAAGAAAATGTTTTAGATCTTTGAGTTCATCTAAAAAAAATGGGAGCAAAAATAAAAGTGTTGCATTTATATTATACGCTTGGAAATGTAACTTTAAGCATCAGTTTGCACTTTAAAGTAGATGTGTATCGTTGTATTAGCGTTAAACTGTGGAATTATTTTCGATTTAAAGGGCTGTATGAACATCTTTAGGTTCAAGAAAATGTATGAAGAAAGAATAATTAAACAGTACGAAGATGTCAGGTAACCTGTTTTGCTGATTGTAGATTGTTGTGTTGACTTTTAATTGTGTTATTGGTTTCATGTTACTCATTTTATTGTATCTTCTCCTTTCCATCATGGGTCATCATATTTGTTAATTGCTAGTTTAATAGTATTTAATCTATTTATACCTTTAAAGGCCAACTAAATACCCTACTACACTTTAATTTGGCTTTTAAGTTATGCTTGGTTTTTTCAGTCCTGTGTTTTTATTTAGGTTTGTGAACCAATTGATGTTACATACATGTACGGTCCAATACAAATACAAATGTATTCACTGGAAAAGAGCTGGGCAGGGTTTTGAGGTAAATGGTTAAAAAAAAAGTAGGTTTCTCCAATGTTATCCATGAGAACCAAAGTGTCACAAAACAAGTAGAAATCTCATATTCTAAGTTCATCAACTGGGACATTAGCCAAGTCATTAGACACATTTCAGGTTGATACATTTGTATTTGATGTGCAGTTGTTTAAAGACAATGGACGTGTATGACAAGTCTTAAATATATAGCATCATTTCATTACTTAAAAAAAGGAATTCTATGTACAAAATCACACCCCGAAAAATGAGGTGATCCTTGGAATTTACCACTCCACAATAAGAGTTAGGCCATATGCTTTAATCTATAGCATATACATATCAATCTATCTCTGTCTCAGCAATCTCACATGGAAGTTAACAACACACACACACACACACACAATCAGGACATGTGTAGGAAACATTGTAACACAAAGCACAGGGAACAGAGAACACAGCCACTATAGTCAATAATGGATATGTCTTTGGTCATTCAGTTCTTCATCATTATTTGAAATGTCCATATTGTACATCACTACTGATCCTCGTCTATAGGACAAACCATCACCCTCTGTGGAGAGGACATCATAATTAAGTTAAGGAGTTTCAGTGAAATCTCTCTGGCCACAGTCTAACAGCGTACTGTTGTAACACACCTCATGTGTACACAAACTGATGTCATCGTGGCAGTGGGCTTAAAGTGCAAGCGAGTGTTTTGCTGAGTTGGGTAGAGGGGGGCAGGAGCACGCCCAGCTGACAGGCAGGTTGTGGATCTAGGGAGGGCTGGGGCAATGTCTTTCCCCAGTGTGCCAGGCGAGGGGGGTGGAGCCTCAGCGCCTGAAGATGTGGTTGTGGAGGCTGACTGACGGGCTGAAGGTGTGGATGTCGTTGTGGAGGCTGACTGCCGGGCTGGAGGGAGCGCTGTACGGACCACAGCTGGTGGTGCAGCTGCAGCGCTGGATCCACATCACGTTCCTGTAGAAGCCCTCTACATCGGGGCAGTGGAAGCGCAGCCGCACGGTACGGGACAGGGAGGGGCTGCAGCAGCGGCCATCGCTGCATGTCCCACAGCTGCGGGGCCGATACCGGTGTATCGTGGAGCATCCAGCGAAGGAGATTCTGACCGGCTCCTGGGGGCGGATAGTCCGTTGACACTTCTTCCCCTTCTGGATGAAAGAAACAAAGCCACCTTTAATGCGACATCATGAGATTTCTGTTGAATTTTCCTGAAGGAACTATGCAGTGTTCATTAGTTTGGTTATTCATTTTCCATAATATGTGAAAATTACCTCACCTAAAGTACGCTTGAGAAGACGCTTGCTTTTCTGATGTCATTGTTATGTCAAGGTGTTGGAAGCAAAACAAAGACTCAAGGCAAAAGATAACGCTACAGATACATATTGCAAATGTAATCTTTCTGTGTTGTTGGATGCAAGCATCCCAAAAAGATGACTCCAAATGTAATGCTATTACATACTGCTGTTAAAAATGAATGACTATAGTTAAATGTGAGAATAAGCAAGGACTCACCTAAACAAAATATCATCTTGACTAACAGAAGGTGATATGTAGGTAGTCTGTACAAGCAGCTAATGACAACTATTACTTTTGTTGTTGTTAGACAGCAAACTCCAGTGGCCGTTATGAGCAAAGAATGAAGTCAGGGGTAGCTTTATAAACAGTGTTGCGAAGAGAATGGGATGGATGGATATTCAATCAAACACTTAGCTCAACATCCTTCCTGGGTTTTTCTTTAGCATACCTTGTTAGCTACAGGAAGCTGAGGCTCACATTGCCGGACCTGACACAGTCTGCTCTCCCTCACCAGCTGACAGTCCCGGTTGTCATTGGTCACTCGGCTCGAGATGCCCATCCCACATGTGGTGGAGCACTCGGCCCACTCTGTGGTTTGTGGGAAACAGCTGGATTGGGGTAACTCCTCAGACATGGGAAAGGACACCATCTCTGTTGGAAAGCCAAATAGCAAAGGCAATGAGGTACAATCAAACAATAAACAAAACTGTCATCCATTTGTTCATTTGTTCATTATTCCCGGATGATATGATCCTTATATGGTGCTATATTTTTCCCAAAAAGCTGAGGTTTGTGTCATAAGTCTGAAGCTTAATGTCTCTATGAAATCAGTTGGATTCAAAACCAGTTTGTCTTGGAATTTGCTTAACCATGCAACTGTTTCATATTCTAGAAAATGGTGTGTTCAGGCAGTCTGACGTTTGGTCCCTCTCCTGCCTCCACATGAAACATCTCCTTCAGACCAGGTCAGTGTTAGATGTGGGCATCAGGAGAAGCATCGCTGTGATGTTTACCTCTAAACATTGCCCTCCCAGTGGCAGCTCGGTGCCAAGGCTGGAGCGGGGCCTGCAGCAGGGCACTGATGTGGTTGGGGGGCCGCTGGCTGTCTGGCAGGGAGGTGTGTGTCGGCTCGTCTGGCTCCTCATCGATGTGGTTGTTGTCATCACACACCCACTCCTCACAGCAGCCCCTCTCCGGGCTGACCAGCCGGGGTCGCGCACAGCGCCAGGTAGACAGCAGCACCTGGGGGGGGCAGAGGGGCATGCAGCCCACCACCCGGTCCATGCAGGTGCACTGGTGCTCGCAGCTGGGCTGGAAGTCCTCTCCATGCTGGTACACCCGGCCCCCGAACTCACAGGGCAAACCCTGGGCCTCCGCTGTCAACACACACACACACACACACACACACACACACACACACACACACACACACACACACACACACAAGCAAAAACAGGAACAGGAAACACAGTTGAGAGGAGAGCCCTTTGACTTCATAGAACAACAAAGCATGTGTTTGTACATAAACTCATTAAAAAAAATCCACATGTTTTTCTGGTTTTGTCAGTGATTTTCTGTGGAAAATCGTCTCTGTTGTCTTTCATCTTCAGGTGAAATATTTCAATGATTAGAATTGTTATAAATGTCAATACAAATGTTACTATTTCCTGTTTCAATTTGGCTCTAAATGTACTTCTCCTGTAGCACACAACCTCAGAAACCTCTGCTGAGTGTGTAGGACCTCACACAAGTTCAAGGGACAGGAGTTATGGATGAGGGCGTGGCCTAAGTATAGGGGGCGGGGCAGAGAATGTATATTTACTCACTGTAACATCTTCATCGGTACACAGTTATCAGCAAGTTTTGGACTATAGCTTAACAATGTGCCCACACTCACCTCGACACAGCCCCCTCTCCGGGTCTCCTCCGGCCCCCAGGTGGCAGCGCAGCCCCTTGATGTGATCGCAGGGTTGGGTGGCACTGCAGTCCTCATTGAACTGCCGAGCGCAGACCTTACAGCAGCCACAGCGGTCGCTCACCCAGCTGATGCCCGCCGGGCAGGGCTGGGGCGAGGGGGGGCAGGTGCACTGAGCGGGACACCCACTTTCTGCCTGAAGAGCAGGTCAGAGGTAAGCATGTGAGACAAGGAGAGGGTGTGCTTCAAAAAAGAGGACAATTCATCCAATATAAACTGAGCAAAAATATAAACGCAACACTTTTGTTTTTGCTCCCATTTTTCATGAGATGAACTCAAAGATCTAAAACATTTTCTATAAACACAAAATAACCATTTCTCTCAAATATTGTTCACAAATCTGAAAAAATGTGTGATAGTGAGCACTTCTCCTTTGCCGAGATAATCCATCCCACCTCACAGGTGTGGCATATCAAGATGCTGATTAGACAGCATGATTATTGCACAGGTGTGCCTTAGGCTGGCCACAATAAAAGGCCACTCTGAAACATGCAGTTTTGCTTTATTGGGGGGGTCTGGGGGGGTCCGAAAACCAGTCCGTATCTGGTGTGACCACCATTTGCCTCACACAGTGCAACACATCTCCTTGGCATAGAGTTGATCAGGTTGTTGATTGTGGCCTGTGGAATGTTGGTCCACTCCTCTTCAATGGCTGTGCGAAGTTGCTGGATATTGGCAGGAACTAGAACACGCTGTCGTACACGCCGATCCAGAGCATCCCAAACATGCTCAATGGGTGACATGTCCGGTGAGTATGCTGGCCATGCAAGAACTGGGATCTTTTCAGCCTCCAGGAATTGTGTACAGACCCTTGCAACATGGGGCCGTGCATTACCATGCTGCAACATGAGGTGATGGTCGTGGATGAATGGCACAACAATGGGCCTCAGGATCTCCTCACGGTATCTCTGTGCATTCACAATGCCATCAATACAATGCACCTGTGTTCGTCGTCCATAACATAGGCCTGCCCATACCATAACCCCACCGCCACCATGGGCCACTCGATTCACAACATTGACATCAGAAAACCGCTCACCCACACGACGCCACACACGCTGTCTGCCTTCTGCCCTGAACAGTGAAAACCGGGATTCATCCGTGAAGAGAACACCTCTCCAACGTGCCAGACGCCATCGAATGTGAGCATTTGCCCACTCAAGTCAGTTACGATGACGAACCGGAGTCAGGTTGAGACCCCGATGAGGACGACGAGCATGCAGATGAGCTTCCCTGAGACGCTTTCTGACAGTTTGTGCAGAAAGTCTTTGGTTATGCAAACCCATTGTTGCAGCAGCTGTCCGAGTGGCTGGTCTCAGACCATCTTGGAGGTGAAAATACTGGATGTGGAGGTCCTGGGCTGGTGTGGTTACACGTGGTCTGCGGTTGTGAGGCCGGTTGGATGTACTGCCAAATTCTCTGAAACGCCTTTGGAGACGGCTTATGGTAGAGAGATGAACATTCAATTCACGGGCAACAGCTCTGGTGGACATTCCTGCTGTCAGCATGCCAATTGCACGCTCCCTCAAAACGTGCAATAATCATGCTGTCTAATCAGTATCTTGATATGCCACACCTGTGAGGTGGGATGGATTATCTCGGCAAAGGAGAAGTGCTCACTATCACAGATCTTTTCAGATTTGTGAACAATATTTGAGAGAAATGGTTATTTTGTGTATAAAGAAAATGTTTTAGATCTTTGAGTTTGAGAAAACAAAAGTGTTTATTTATATTTTTGCTCAGTGTAGATGATGGTGCCATGTGAACATGTATTTGAGTTCTGACAATAGAGTCAGTATTTAGCAAATAAAGCAGGAACTTAGAATTCATTTAAAAAATATATTTGTCAAAACATATGTCTGAACCCAAATACATTTCAATTACATCAATTAATATTAAATATAATGACTACACAATATACATTTTACACAGAGAAATGATTAAAGAGAATAGAGAAATCAGAGCCATGGCACATGGCAGATGCTCACCATCACTGCAGCGCTGCCCAGCACAAACAGGCTGGAGAGGATCTGCTGCAGGGTCACAGTGCTGAGCATCCTGAATACAGGGACAAAAATGTAGAACCTTCCAAAGGTATAAAGAACTGTAGAAGTTAGAAGATGTTCAGGTCGACCGTCCAAAGTCCAGAGAGAAGGACGTTTGCTTTATGAGCTCCAGGATGAAATGTATCCACAGTCTGTGCACCAGAGGTACACACCCGTCTGCTCCACAGTGTGCTGCTGTTGGCACAGGTCAGCTCAACTCTCCTCACAGAGCGCCTTCTCCAACTACTTATAGACACACATGCCCCGCCCCCGCTGTGATATCACTGACTCTCCCCTTCAAGAAAGCTGGAGTGTCCAGAGGGCGGTGCTGCTGTTTGTTGTTATGAAGTCCTGACAGAGTATCCTCAGATCACGTTGTTATTGTGGACTGGCAAACTGTACGTCAGGCTTTGAGAACCTAGGACAGTAGTAATGGAAAGCCGCGTTCAGGTGGGGAATCCCACTCCGTGATGGTGGAGTGTTTACCAGAGGAAGTGGTGAAGGTCCTGTGAACAAGTCTTCCACTCTGTCCTCCCTGCTGCTGCGGGACACCGTGCTCAGGACATCCTGTGTTCCCTCCATCTCTTTCCGAATGGGCCGCATTCCAGGAAATACAGGCCTGTCCTCAGGTTCCCATGATTGGAAGGAAAAACGGCATTCCCATTGTCATCCCAGGAGCCCATACAAAAGTGTTTTGTTGGAGAGCAGGAAGGTCTGCACATTAAGCGTTGGCTTGTGCTGTTGTAAAACATGGGACATGTAATTTGGCACATTTGATAAGGCTGCTGAAGGTCTCCCTGAAAAACATGGTGCATCCTTCACAGTCTGTTGAGAATACAACAGATCTGTCGAAACAAAAGTAACTTATACATGTAAATATCATAGTTACAAAATATCATGAATATGATGATAATTACAGAAGAAGTAGCAGCTCCTGTCTGTGGGACCTTTGATCAGGAAACACTGTAGTACAACATGGTTCCAAGTTGTCAAGGGAATATGAATGCTCAAACTCCCAACAGTTCAATGATATAGAAATAAGATGTATAGCTGTGTGCTATATTCAATAGCTGAAGAGCTGCATCAATGCTCTGGGCTGTAGCAGTGCCCCCCCCCCTGTAGTGTTTTCACTAACACACCCCTCGAGGACTCTGCCACCTCAGTGTAGCCAGCTGAGTGCAGGACATAGAACATAAGCTGCTGTGAAGTTTCTCTTTCAGACACTGCTTTTGAAACCCATCGCTGAACACAACATATTCACACTTTGGAGATTCATTTGGAAAACTTCTAATGGCTGATTACAGGCATTTATCTGGCCATCTGATTCAGGTCCATTACTCACAGACCCTTTTGCTCTGTATTTGGTGTACATTTATCCTTATTAGCCATTTACTTCCCTTTGGAAATAAATGGCTAATAAGGATACATGTTCCCCTACGTTCACTAACAAGTCTGTTTACTGTCTTGTATAAAATAGCTGCTGAAATCCTCCAGAGAGCTAGGGAGGGAACCTAGTCGTAAAACAGTTATATTCATCACACTTTATGATTTGATTTGCAGAATATTGATTATAGTATGTTTTAGGTGCTATAAAGTGTTGGAGTAATGCAGTTATAGAGGAACCATAATTAATCACGGTGGATGAATGGGTCGGAGAGCAGACTGCTGTTCAGGTCCCGTATGAAACTAAAAGGCAACGTTGACCTATTTTAACTCATTCACATGAGCGAATGCATTCGTTTACCAACAAACCTAACTCTATAACATACTGAAGTATGTTACTTAAGTTTAGTAACAAACCTATTTTAACCTTAACTTGGTTTGGATTCACCAAGTGTCTAAAACTGGGAGAAAATATGTTTCCCTTATCCTCTCCTTTAGAATGCAGCTTTAAAGGAAAGTATTTTTTTGGAGCGACTTTCACACTTTTAGCCGTTAAAAAGTCATATTTAAACATTAGAAAACACTAGCCTTAGTGCCCCCACAGCTCAACTGGAAACCCTCTTCAAACACTGAGGCTGAAGTTGTAAGTCGCTGCACACAGCTCACTTCCTGAGAGCAGGTGTTGTTGTGATGCTACTGTGTGCAGAGAGAGCATGGTGGAGGAGGGGGGGGGGAGCACCTTGTTGGGCAGCAATCTAGATTCTTAGGATTCCTGGCCCACAAAGGCAGGATGTGTGCACTGGCCCCGCAGCGTCGGGACTGATGGAGAAGCGGGAGGGGGGGTGGAGAAGGGGTGGTAGGGGTGGTGGGGGTGCCAGTTTGGCAGCCTCCAGCCTGGCCGTGTGCCAACCATTGTTTGTACGCCAGGCAAACATTTCCAAAACACACGGAGGTCAGGAGTCAGCGGCAATTCATCAAGCTGAGCCCCCCGTCTGTTTTCTCAGCCCGACATCTGAAACCATCAACAGCCTGAACATTCACTGCTTCTATCTAACAAGTTGTTTCTATGCAGACCAAACATCTAAAATCATCTTCAATCTGCTTTCACTTTGTTACCCCAGACATGACAAGACCTCTCTCACTGAGGTCTTCTTGAAATGTTGTGACAGCATCCTGCTGAACTACTCAGGGTCACTCTTTCAGCCCTCAGGTTAACACAAAGTGTGTGCAGTAGGAATGTTAAGATTCACCGATTTGCATCGGTGCACCGGGATAAACGTTGAAGATGCGAGTTGTTGGAGGTTTGGGGTTTTTACAACCCAACTCCTCTCCGCGTGTTGTTTTGGCGAGTCCTGCTTGAAATCATAACAGGGAGGAAATTAGAAGACACCAGGATACCAGTTAAACAATAATCCGTTTTAATTACACAAAGTAATAATGCAATACAATATAATACATTACTATACAATTCAAATAATCATATAAGTAATGTGAGGAGTACTCCCGCCCTTATTCACGCGCTGTGGACATCCTTTCGTCTTAGCAGCGCGTGGAGAGAGGAAAAACAACAAGATGCACATCGTCCTAATACCAACAGAAACAGGAAGGGGTGGAGTTTCATTTGGGAGATACCAAAACGCTGTCTCACAGGGAATCAGCGCGGGCAGCTATGAAAGCCACAGGTGTTGGGAAGGCCTGCAGGATGCGCATCATTATATCCGGGGAAAATGTCCCTCCCAATTTGCAAAGCCTATCGATGGTTTAACCCAGAAAAACACTCAAAGGGGTAATCTTTTCACTCAAAACAGAACTCACAATTAATTCTGCATCTCCCTTCTTCAAAAATAGCTTAAAAACACCCTTTTGATAAACAGGTAAAAAGTCAAAGAAAAAGATTATTGCGCTAATCTACTTTTAAGAAAAAGGGAACATTGTTTCAGGAATCTATAAAAAAACCTCTCTATATTTGAGAGGAAAAATGTACTTTTTGTTCCTTCAACTATTAACACACAGGAATGTATAAACCCACACATATACTAGGGATGACATGATGCAATACACCTCCTATAGATGGGTGACATTAAAATGCACATACCAAAAATATGCTGCTTCACTTCTTTGGTACAATGTCTCACATCAATTTCCACAAAGTGCACCAGTTGAAAGAGTGCGCATCGGCTACCGTTTGGGTTGAATTTGCGATGCATCGATTGTAGCGTCTTTGCATCGGTAAAAAAACGATTCATTCATATCATATCCTCTCATCCTGTCAGCACTCTGCAGAGACGATCTTTGATCTTTGCTTCACACTACGGAGGCCGAGAGTCTCAGTGATCAACACACATGGAAGTCGAGGAGAAAGAGAAACATAGCGCACCGAAAAATACCTACAAATCAAACGTTTGGCAACACTTCGGATTTTTCAAGAAAGACCGACAACAAGACGGACAACTTGAAACAAATTGAAAATTGAAACTTGAAAATTGTAAACGATGCCGAGCCGCTTTAAAGTACACAAGTAGTACTAGGAACTTAGCGACGCACATAAAGAGGCGACATGGGGTCTGCAGCTGAAAAGAGAAACCTGAAAGTTAGACGTGAGTGAAATCACTCAGTGAGGTGTTCTGTCAGAGAGAGGTGTTTAGTTTACAGCAGCCTGTGACGGCCAATCACAGTTTACATGTGTTCCTCACTGTAAGCAGTTATGAAAGAGCTGTTTGTGAAAGGTTCTTTGTATTCTGTATTGTTCCTATATAACCCACTGCTTTCTGCTCACTGGTGAGTCAGCCTATGGATGAGTGTTCAGCACATCAGTCAGCAGCTGTATGGGCATGGCACTGTGGTAGCTGTTTTCAGCACATTGTTAATCATGAGCAATGCATCCTTACATTGTTTAACTGTGAGGTGTTATAACATTGTACTGTACTCTGGAGAGTGCTTTAAGGTAAAAAAACAGCATAATGGGATGTGCAGTACTAGTAGAGAGAACCAAATATGTAAAGCACTTTTTTAATGTATGATTTGCTGCATATAAGTAATAAAACAAAAATCCTCTGTCGTACCATATTGAAGTATCATTATTTTTGCATCGTGTTGAATCGCATCGTATCGCCCCGTATCGCATAATGTTGAATCAAAGCGTATCGAACTGTATCGCAACAGGGGTGAATCGTATCGTATCGCAACGCCTGGTGTTTCAAATGTATCATTAATGTATCGTATCGTTGGCAACGTATTGAGATGCGCATTGCATCGGCCTCAGTGATGGAGATGCACATCCCTAGTGTGGGGGCTCTGTGACACAGGGTTAGCAGTTCCACACTAGCAAAGACATGCTTTCAGCCTATTGGATTTGCCTGTTTAATTTTGAATTTAAATGTTTAAGGAAGATTCTTTTAACGACTCATATGCCTTTCTAATTTAATCACTGATATATTTTTGAGCGTACACCAACAATAGGCTATGTTCAGTGGAAGTTAACTTGTTTGCTGTGTCATCTGAGGTGCGTTACGGCCAGCGTTCTCCTTCGGTTTACAGGCACTGTGTGTAAATTATATACATATAGCCTTCTCCGTTGCTGCACCCACCCTCTGGAACTCACTACCTCTTCCTCCCTCACAGCATTCAAAATATCACTCAAAACCCACCAGTTCAACACTGCATTCAACCACTGACCACCCCCCTCCCCCCCCTATTTTCTGTTCTGTTTATCTCTTTTTGTATTTCTTTGTTATCTATTTATTTTATTTTGTTTTCTCTTGTCTTTTTTTTCTCCTCTTAATTCTCTGTCAAAGCATCTTTGAGTTTCATGAAAAGCGCTATAATAAGTCCCATGTATTATTATTATTATTATTATTATTATTATTATATAGAATAATTATGATGATGAATGCATTTTTTTTACCACTAAACTACAGCAACCCATCTTTGATTCATGTTGTTTTTAACTGGACTATTACAATTATTATTAATTATGTCTGTAGTCGACAACACAACAAAATAGGAAATAACAACAATAAACATAATTTAGACAGACACAAAAATAAACAATTTAACTACGTAGCCTACTTACTTTCTTGTAGAAGTACAAATGTCCAGGAAATATGCCCAAATCAACAAGAACTGCGAGCCGGCATGCACGACGCTCCGTTTCCGTAATGCTTCTGAAACACTCGTGAAACGCGCCCGGTAGTGTATGACGCCGGAGGAGCCCGGACCAAAACCGCGGCGCAGTCGTAACGCGCCGCAGACGGACCCAGTGGAAACTAGGGGTTACAGTCCTAACTTCAAGTCAGCTAATGCAATTACACCAAACACCGACAGTTCTTCAACGATAATATAAGATACACAACAATATACGCTACTACCACCTAGCTTAGCACTTTTTACTTTTGTTGTTATTTAGTTTTACTTGCTTGTAAAGCGCTTTGAGCACCAGGAAAAGCGCTATATAAATGTCATGTATTATAATTATTATTATTATTAAAGCTCATTTGCAGAAGGCTCAGAGTGCATCTCCTTTAGCTCCTTCACTGCTGAGAAGCTAAGAATGACATAATCATCAGTCCAACACTTGTATTATTTCCAGGTGAGAGGAACACTGCGGTCTCTACGGCTTCAGACTTTTACTCCGGTTATCCTAACATTTCGGATCCACAGACACAACGCAGCAGTCTTTTTATGACTTCATCAGGCCCAGCCTTGTTGGGCCTTGCTGTAAATCGCAGATACAAGAAGAGTATCAACAAGGTAAATGAACATGTATGCTCAGTGTGGAATCAGCTGTGTATTAGCAGTGTGTATGTGCAACCCAGCATTTTGTGTTCACCAACACGATTTTTAATCTATTGATTCGTGTTCACCATCACGATTTGCCCCTTTTTTTCGTGTTGCACAGCACGATTTTAAAAGCAATGTATTTCTACTGGTAACGTGTTTCGTGCCTGCAGGCTGCAGCACGTCTTTTTCTCCGGTCGGGTCGTGGAAGACCGGAAGCTGTGTGGTTCATAAAAACATGTTCTGACTTAATATCAAGCCACAGTTATTGCTTTTATTTTAAATCGTATAATTTCGGACTTTTGTTGCCGTCTGTGAGGAAAATAAATGGGGCTCAGAGCCTCAGGATACTGAAATCTGTATTTTTTAAATATTTTTTTCCTTCTAATTTGTTATTCTTTTCAAAATAACACACTGTTATTTACTCACCAATAACACACAATTATCCTTGCTTTTATTTATTGGTTTAATTCCATAATCTCGGGCTTTTTTGGCGTCCGTCAGGAACTGAATTTCAAAATAAATATAACCGGAAACAGACGTAGGCATTTCGAGCGATTACCCAAGATCCTCAGCTATGGTTTTAAGCTCGATGATTGGATGTGTTAGCCACAATGCATGCTGGGAGTTGGTGTTTATATTATATGAAATCCGGAAAACATTTTAAAAGTGTAAAATAATACTTCATTCCGAGTGCTCTTGCTTTTCTCTTTGAAAGTCATCACATAACGGCATTGTAATACACGGTTCGGCTGCATTACATATTACAGATCTGCCGTAGTTCTTTATTTAGAGAGCCCTGATGAGAAGACCTTTGGAAAAACTGAAGAAATGGCGCGGAAACTGAATACTTGACGTGGATCATAAATATATCAACAATTAAACAACATCTTCAATTTCTCTTCACACAATACGTCTCCTTGCAGTATCAACACTAATTCGGCTGACTTTTACATTTGATCTAATTCATAGATAGGTTATATTTACACCATAACGGTGCACAGCTGAGAGAAAAGGACTGTAGTTTTTAAAGATATTACTGATTTTCTTTTAATGTAAGAATGTAAATACTGAGTCTGAAATAGTATAGCAATATGCTGTAAAATGATGTGAAAGCATGCATAAAACTATACATCTTCAGATGTTGTACATACACACTAATAATACAAAGTTATTATGGCTGTATGTACCTTGTGTGCACCTCCTAGTGGTTAAAGCACGTTATTGAATTATTGTTTGTATGTGTTATATTTGATTAAAATATATCAAAAATCAAGAAGATACTATAAGTGATCTCTACAATAAAACAGTTTAGTGCAGGATGTACACAGATATTAATAGGAGGAGGTGCAAAACAGAAAAACGGATTAACCTTTATTTAAACATTAAATATTAAATATTAAGCCTGACAAAGTAATTAACGTCTAATATATTGCTTTCCTGCAATGTTAACTATGTTGAAGCACTTATTTTAACTGATATTATACACATTAATTATACTCTTATGTATGTAGATAGAATAAGAAATGTGCAGAATATGACAGTTTAATGGTGGAGGTACACACATATTGATAGATGTCTTGTAATGCACTGTTGAGGAACCTGTGACCCAAGTTTTTCATTCATTGCATAACTACACCGTAGTTGTGTATGATATGAAAATCTTGAAAGGGATGTGAAAAATAGCCATAATATACAGTCTTTAATTAACTATTAGTAGAGAATAACGAGTAATGAATATACTTTATTACTTGTTTCCATTCATGTCAATTGCAGATACATGTTTAGTCTTCTCAAGCACCAACTATCAAATATCTCTCCTGATTGTTGGCACTTGACAATCACCTTCCCTGAATTTTACTCAGGTGTAACTAAAGTCTGATTTAAGGGTTGTTTATATTTCACATCATTAATCAGAATCTGCAAAGTAACTCAAATAAATGCAGTGGAGTAAAAATACCAGGTTAACCTCTGAATTGTAGTGGAGTAGAATTACAAAGTAGCAATGAGCTGTCATGTGGGTATATATTAATGCTGCGCATTATGGACACAAGCGATTATCACCCATTTATTAATTATCTGTTTTACATTTGATAACACCAATGTGTTTAATAATGGCAACTTCTAATTGTGGGAAAAACGAAAACGTTCAGTAGAGTCCCATAGAACATTTTGCGAAACACAATAGCCAGCATGTGTAGTTCTGGAGGGGTGTTCGATTCCAGTTTTGGATAATCTGGCGTGGTTTCGTTCCATTTCACACAGCTGTTTGACACTCTGCAAGGACTGTAGTCCTAAACGATAGCTGGGGATTATGGGTAGTGTAGTGTCTTCGGCCATCCTAAACTCAGAAATGTTGACAATCGCAATGATGCTTGAAATGTCCCTTATAGGCCTACGTCTGTTTCCGGTTATTTTTATTTTGAAATTCAGTTCCTGACGGACGCCAAAAAAGCCCGAGATTATGGAATTAAAACAATAAATAAAAGCAAGGATAATTGTGTGTTATTGGTGAGTAAATAACAGTGTGTTATTTTGAAAAGAATAACAAATTAGAAGGAAAAAAATATTTAAAAAATACAGATTTCAGTATCCTGAGGCTCTGAGCCCCATTTATTTTCCTCACAGACGGCAACAAAAGTCCGAAATTATACGATTTAAAATAAAAGCAATAACTGTGGCTTGATATTAAGTAAGAACATGTTTTTATGAACCACACAGCTTCCGGTCTTCCACGACCCGACCGGAGAAAAAGACGTGCTGCAGTTACCAGTAGAAATACATTGCTTTTAAAATCGTGCAACACGAAAAAAAGGGGCAAATCGTGATGGTGAACACGAATCAATAGATTAAAAATCGTGTTGGTGAACACGAAATGCCGTGAGACTGGGTTGGTATGTGTGTGTGAAAGCTGTCATGACATGGCCTCCACAGCTTACGTCTCTGCCAAATTCCTCATGCTAGTGTCCTTAAAGAGCTCCTGGGACACTGCAGTCATCACTCATCCCACTTATCCTCCACGGTTTCCCTTCCCTGCACACACACTGCCCATACTGTACACACTCACCACCAGCTGAGTATCAGAATTCATGGATGAGTGTGAGAAGATTATGTCATGAGTGTGATGCATTTGGAAGACCATGACAGGTAGCAGGCTTAGCAGATAGAAAGCTTCCTTTATGTTATCAGTAATCACTTTCCTGCACAAAGGAACTCATTTCTATCCAGTTTCACACTCCATTAAGACGTTCAATTCCACTCTTGTTAGCATGCATGTCGTTGTTTTATTCTTTCTGAGAGAATAAAGGATTTGATTTCCATATTCTAATTAAATCCACTACACCACATTGAAACCTCCGTGATCTTAAAGATCCCATGTCATGCTTTTCCAGTTATTACCTGTTGTCACCTTGTGGGTTATGTAGCTTTTTCTGTCAAAAACCCTCAAAGTACACCCTGTAGCGAGTAACACTCTAACACAGAAAATACCTGTTTATGCTGCCCCAGAACGCCTTGTTGGACATTTGTCTTTTTCAATTTTTTTCTTCCTGGTACCAAGTGACGTAACGACGATCAAAATGGACCAATCCGTGGAGGTCCTCATACATACACACACTCACTCAGCCATATATGTTCTCAGCTGCAGCTGCATGGATCTCCACTCACAGTTCGCCACACACTCACGTGTGTGTGCTCAGGCTGAGTTCAGGCTGGGTTCCGCGGTGCCTTGCAGACCCCACGCAGCAACCAGGAAACGACACCAGTAATACAGCTCACCTCTCCTCGAGCCTCAAAGGGCGGAGCAGCGAGCGCCGCAACCAGTGGCTGCCGGCCCATAGGGGCGCTAGGGGCGCCGCCCCACCTCTTCCCACATACAAAAAAAAATATTTAAAAAAATATTAAATTAAAAAATATATATTTAAAAAGAAAAAATATTTGTATTTAATTTTTAATGAACAAGGTAAATATCATACAATTGGTATCAGTAAAATGTATAATCTACAATAAAATCTCGTTTAAAATTGTGTTACGATGTCTAAAGTTACTGATAAGTCACATGTGTCCTGCCTGGCTGTTGTGCGTAGACCATACTTGCCAACCTTGAGACCTCAGAAATCGGGAGCATTTCAAAACCACTGCGGTGGGGGGATTGCCAGAGCTGTATTAGATTAACATAACATGCCTAGTTGTAAGTGCACGCCTTGCGGCCTGAAGCACCATCCTTGATGGAGCATATGTGTGGGCTGGACCTGTATTTTACAGGAAAGGAGTGAGCAGTTGTCGATTATTGTTCTGTTTTATCTGACTACCTTCCTCACCCTCTCAGACTTTCTGTTCCGCGCGCTACTAAAGAGACGCGCTACCATGGAAACCAAACAATGGTGTAGCTGTATTAAAGTCAGAGTGGAACCAGTCCTGAGTACATCTGATTTTGTCAGAAATCGGGAGAAATGTGACCCCGGGAGGAAACCGGGAGGGGAATGAAATCTGGAGTCTCCCGCGGAAATCGGTAGGGTTGGCAAGTATGGCGTAGACAGCTCTGCTAAGATTGTTCCCTAGTTTAGGTTTCATGTTATGTGTTTAGATAGGTTCCTGTTTTATTTTTGATAGTCTTGTCTACCCTCATGTGTCTCAAGTACGTTTCCTGCCTTGTCTGTTTTCCCACGGTTGTGATTGTCTAATTGTCTTCACCTAGTGTTGTCTGTCTAGTATATATAGTTCTCGTCTTCCCCTGTCTCGTTGCCAGATTGTCTTGTGTGTTCCAAGCCTTCCAGCGTAAGATCCTTTTGTCATTGTCCATAGAGTTATCGTCCATAGAGTTAGATTAGTGTATTAGTAGTTTTTGTTTTGTTGCATTATGTATTCAGTGTGTTATGACCTGTCTACATTAAAACACTTTATTTTGATACTTTGTTTGTCTCTGCATCGTGCATTTGGTTCCACGCCCTTGTACAGCCCTAACAGTACAATCTGGCCAAAACATGGAATTAGCAGATGCAGAACCAGTTAAAACAGCGATACGACGACTTCAGGGCGAACGTCTACTCTACACCATCATGAGGAGAAGTTCTCTGTCATACACCAGGCAGTGAGGGACCTGGCGGAGCAGCAACATGGACTCCAAGCCTCGGTCCACACCCAAATCAGCGACATGGCAGAGGCGGTATGGCAGCATCGTGTGCTGGCACGCCTGGACGCCGGTGCCACTACTCCGGCATTACCTGATGCTGCGGCTCATCCTCAACAGCTGGTAGCCCCTCCTACTACAGCAGCGCCGCTTCCTGGATCTCATGCTGTCCCGTTGCCTCGCTTGGCCCCTCCAGATAAGTTTTCCGGAGATTCCAATGACTGTAGATCCTTTCTGACTCAGTGTGATCTACACTTTAAGTTAATGCCTTACATATATAGCTCTGATTATGCTCAGATTGCATTTATCATTTCTCATCTGTCCGGCCGTGCGACTGCATGGGCTACGGCGGAGTGGGAAAAAAATCCTGCAACTTGCAACTCTGTCTCTCAGTTCATCCACTCGTTTAAAAGAATGTTTGCACATCACACACCAGCTGTAGAGCGCACAGAATTTAACATACATTCAGCAAAATCAACGCCGAGTGGCAGATTATGCAATTGAGTTCCGCACTATGGCTATTGATTGCGATTGGAATGATTCAGCGTTAAGGGACATATTTCGGAACGGACTATCAGAGAAAATTAAGGATCATTTATTGCTTATGGATCCACCCACAGACTTAGAAAGTATGGTAGCGGCTGCTATTAAGATTGACAATCGCATCTGTGAGAGAGATAGAGAAAGAAAGAAGACTGCCGTTTCGTCCAGCGGAACCAGAGGGTTCTCAACAGCTGTTCATCCTGTCCGGAGGACATCATTCGGTTCGTCACCTGCTTCAGAGGCCACAGCGCCCCCCATTGACTCGGAGGAGCCGATGCAGCTCGGTAGGGCCAGAATCTCACCGGAGGAACGACGTCGCCGCCTAGTGGAGGCAAGATGTTTCTACTGCGGTCAACAGGTAAAAGAACAGGCTCACCGGTGAAAGGGAACATACTGGTGAGCCAATCTGACTTTTTTGACTTCCCTCCACGCACATTAACTCAAGTTATGCTATGTGAAGGTAATCAGGTTATTGAACAAGGGGCACTTGTAGATTCTGGAGCCGATGAGAGTTTTTTGGATAAAGAGCTAGCTCTTAGGCTTAACCTGACGTTGACGCCATTAACTTTCGCCGTTAAAAGCGAACGCGTTAGATGGGCGCCTACTATTCACAGTGACTCATTGCACCACACCTGTAAAAATGACAATCAATGACACTCATGTTGAGAACATAGTTTTTCATGTGTTTAAATCAGCTCAACACCCGATCATTTTAGGTTACCCTTGGTTACTGTTGCACAATCCTGTCATTGATTGGCGGTCAGGGAAAGTACAAGAGTGGGGAATGTTGTGTAAACAGAAGTGTGTACACAGCAACCACTGTAAGTTATATTCTTGTTCAATTAGACTTCTCTGTTTCATTTATTCTACTCTGTATAATTGTTCTGTAGTTATTGTAGCTAAAACGGCGCTTTTGAGAGATTTTAAATCTCAGATCTGCTCACGTGAACCTGTTACACAGGTCTCAGTTAGCACTCAAGCCTGCATTACAATATAGGCAGGGCCACTCTGCTGTCGCCCATCAGCTGTAGAGAGTTAACTAATTAGAGGGGCGTGGCCCCACAGCTGTGAGAACTCAGCAATCAGGCGTCCATTTTAGGTAGCTCTTTCCTGGAAAAACGGAAACATAGGTGACATTTGACTCCAACTGGGGCAGATTTATTTCAAACATTTTACCAACACACTATAGGCATGTAAAAACAAACATTTTACCAACGTACTATACAAATAAAACCACACTGTAGGTTTGTAAAAACAACAAATATTTTACCAACACACTATACAATAAAATCACACTAGGTATATAAAAACAACAAGTATTTTTTTTTAAATAAACACTCGCAACATGTTATACCTACCTGAACTTTATACCTACCTGAATGTTCCAGTATTTAGGTCGTGCCACTCCCTGAAACAGTAAAGGAGGAAGGAGGAACCTATTGCGGTGAGCAAGTTGTAACTTCCGGTTGTTGTTGTCATCTCCGGGTATCCCGTGTGCCTGTTCTGTTGCTTATAGCTTATTAACTTAAACTTAATCGATCGTTTTAAAACTCTTGATCACGGCAACTGCCTGACGTTGTAATCACACGTTACTACAGCTTAAGCACTCACAACTCTCCTTCTCTTAGCGACTGTAACTGTAACTCCACAGTTGCCTACACTCTTTTCGGGTTTGCTAACGGTAGCAACTTTAGCTTGATAGCTAGCCATGGCTCTTTCCCCACCCTCTGGTGCTATTTCTTGCTCTTCCTGTCTCATGTTTGGTTACTTCCCGGCCTCCCTTACTGGTAAGGATACATGTGTTAAATGTAGTATAGTTGTTAGGTTGGAGGCGGGAATCATAGCCATAGAAGCCCGGCTCCGCATCTTAGAAAGTAACTCAGCTAAAGTAAAGCCCATGTTAGCATGTGCGGACCGGCAAAAGGTAGCTCCTCTTAGCCGTCCCCCGGCAACTCCCGAGCAGCAGGGAGACTGGGTGACTGTTCAGAAGGGGCATAAAGCGAAACCTGCAGGTCCCCACCAACCCGTTCACGTATCTAACAGATATTCCCCACTCAGCGAGACACCCGCTGAGAAGCCAACTCTGGTTATTGGTAGCTCTATTATGAGACACGTGAATTTAGAGACCGAAGCCTCCACAGTCACATGCATTCCGGGGGCCAGAGCGGGCGACGTTGAGGCGCATCTTAAACTGCTGGCTAAAAATAAACACAAATACGGTAGGATTGTTATTCACGTCGGTGGTAATGATGTTCGTTTACGCCAATCAGAATGCACCAAACTTAATGTGGAGTCGGTGTGTAGTTATGCTTAAACAATGTCGGACACCATAATCTTCTCTGGTCCCCTCCCCAATCTGATCAATGATGACATGTATAGCCGCATGTCATCATTTCAGCGCTGGTTGTCTAAGTGGTGCCCAGCAAACAATGTGGGCTTCGTAAATAATTGGACAGCCTTCTGGGGAAAACCTGGTCTGATTAAGAGAGACGGCATTCACCCTACTTTGAAAGGTGCAGATCTCATTTCGGCAAACATTTCAGGGCTTTGTGGACTTAATCCATGACAAACTGGATTTGAGACCAGGAGGCAGAGTCGCAGTCTTACACGCTTCTCTGCGCTCTCTCCTAGGCAGTCACCCATGGGAATCCCGAACCCAATAAAATACCCAATATTAGCGGTGTGTGTGTGTCTGCCCAAGGACAATTTAAGGTAAAACCTAATAGAGGTGTCATACATAATAACCTAATAAAAGTAAATGTAACAACTACTACAGTGCAACAAAACAGGAAGATTAAATGTGGTCTCTTAAACATAAGATCTCTAGCATCTAAAGCAATATTGGTAAATGATTTAATATCAGATTATAATATTGATATATGCTGTCTCACTGAAACTTGGTTGAGACATGAAGAATATGTCAGCATAAATGAGGCCACTCCACCCAGCCATATCAACACTCATATTGCTCGAGGCACAGGCCGAGGAGGTGGAGTTGCAGCAATCTTTGACTCAAGTTTACTTATCAATACTAAACCAAAATTAAATTATACCTCTTTTGAAAGCCTTGTTTTTAGTCTTACGCATCCGACCTGGAAAACTTTGCAGCCAATCTTATTTGTTACAGTGTATCGTGCACCAGGTCCTTATTCAGAATTCTTATCAGAATTCTCTGAGTTTTTATCAACTTTGGTTCTTAAAACAGACAAAGTAATTATCGTAGGTGACTTTAATATTCATGTTGACGAAGATAAAAATAGACTTACTGTTGCATTTAACTCTACATTAGATTCTGTTGGTTTCTGTCAGAGTGTAAATAAACCAACCCACTGCTATAAACACACTCTCGACCTTGTTCTGACTTATGGTATTGAAATTGAGCAACTATTAGTCGAACCGCATAATCCTGCTTTATCCGACCATTTCTTAGTAACTTTTGAAGTACTATTACGAGACTACAAAGCATTAGTCAAAAGCTCTTGCAGCAGATCTGTTAGTGCTATAGCCACATTTAAGGAAGAGATTCCACCAATACTTAACTTGATAGCATGTCTGCATGTAGGGGAGGAAACTTATACAAAATGTACACCACCCCAAATTGATCATGTTGTTGACAGTGCTATAGATGCGCTGCGAATAAAATTAGACTCTGTTGCTCCTTTGAAAAAGAAGAAAATAAAACAACATAGATTAGCTCCATGGCATAATGCCGAAACCCGCAAAATAAAGCAAAAGTCTAGACAACTTGAAAGGATATGGCGTTCCACTAAACTTGAAGAATCTCGTTTAATCTGGCATATTACCCCCAATGAATATAAGAAAGCACTGCGTAAAGCGAGAGCAGCCTACTACTCTTCATTAATAGATGAGAATAAGAATAATGCAAGATTTCTTTTCAGCACTGTAGCCAGGCTGACAGAGAGCCACAGCTCCATTGAGCCTTCTATTCCCACAGCACTCAGTAGTAATGATTTTATGTGCTTTTTTAACGATAAAATTGTTACTCTTAGAAACAAAATTAATGACCTCTTGCCTTTGACCAGTATAGTGTTATCAACAGCTCCCGGAATCGTAAGTTCTAATATTACACTAGATAGTAAACTAGAATGCTTTTCAGCCATTAACCTTGAACAATTACATTCAATGATTCTCTCTTCTAAACCATCAACGTGCATGTTAGACCCAATTCCAACTAAGCTGTTGAAGGAAGTTTTTCCATTAATTAGCACTTCTTTATTCAATATTATGAATATGTCTTTATTATCAGGCTATGTTCCACAATCATTCAAAGTAGCAGTGATAAAACCGCTTCTTAAAAAGCACAACCTCGATCCAGAGGTTTTAGCCAACTATAGACCTCAGTGCTGCATTTGATACTATCGACCATGATATCCTATTGCAAAGACTAGAGCACTTAGTTGGCATACAGGAAACTGCTTTAGGCTGGTTTAGGTCCTATCTATCTGAACGCTCTCAGTTTGTACGTGTTAACGATGAATCTTCAACGCAAACCAAAGTTAGCCATGGAGTGCCACAGGGCTCAGTGCTCGGACCTATTTGGTTCACATTATATATGCTTCCGTTAGGTAATATTATAAGGAATCATTCTGTAAACTTTCATTGTTATGCGGATGATACTCAACTATATTTATCAATCAAGCCTGATGAAATTAATCATCTAAATAAAATTCAAGACTGCCTTAAGAACTTAAAAACGTGGATGACCTTAAACTTTTTGATGTTAAACACGACCAAAACTGAAGTTATTGTACTTGGCCCGAAGAATCTACGAAACAAATGATCTAAAGATATACTAACTATGGAGGGCATTAATTTGGCCTCCAGTGAGACTATAAGGAATCTTGGTGTTATATTTGATCAGGATTTATCCTTTAACGCCCACATAAAATCAATTTCAAGGACCGCCTACTTCCATCTACGTAACATTGCAAAAATCAGGCATATCTTGCCTCAAAGCGATGCAGAGAAACTAGTCCATGCATTTGGTACTTCTAGGCTGGATTATTGTAACTCTTTATTATCAGGGAGTACCAAGAATCAATCAAGTCGCTTCAGCTGATTCAAAATGCTGCGGCTCGTGTACTAACCAGAGTTAGGAAAAGGGACCACATTACTCCTGTTCTGGCTGCCTTACACTGGCTCCCTATAGAACACAGGATAGAATTTAAAATGTTTCTTCTCGCCTACAAAGCCCTTAATGGGCAGGCGCCATCTTACCTTAAAGAACTCATTATACCCTACTGTCCGACTAGGGCATTGCGTTCCAAGAATGCAGGGTTGTTGGTTGTTCCTAGAGTCTCTAAAAGTACAATGGGAGCCAGAGCCTTTTCTTATCAAGCTCCACATTTGTGGAATCAGCTTCCAGTTTGTGTTCGGGCGGCAGACACCCAATCCGTTTTTAAGAGTGCGCTTAAGACCTTCCTTTTTGATAAAGTTTATAGTTAGGGCTGATTAGATTCAGCCCCTAGTTTTGCTGATATAGGCTTAGTTTGTCGGGGGACATCTTACTTCTTCCTTCTCGCTGTCTATACCTGTGTACTCTCATGTTCCGATTAACCCAGCTTCCCCAAATGTCTTTCCTTTTGGTGTCTATATACGCTGGGATCCGGAGTCATGGATGATCCTGCGGTCTTATGTCCTGGATCTTGAGTCGTGGCTGTGGTCCTGGATCATCGGTCCTGGATGGATATCCTCGTGGATTCATCTTCCTATTACACACATGCATTTCCAAACATTTGGACTACCTATGTTGCAAATGTATTATCTTTTCAATTTACACACGGCATCTATTGCACGTCTGTCCGTCCTGGGAGAGGGATCCCTCCTCTGTTGCTCTCCCTGAGGTTTCTCCCATTTTTCCCTTTAAACTGGGTCTTCTTTGGAAGTTTTTCCTTGTACGATGTGATCCATGCGTCCGGTCAGCCGGAGTCCGCCGGAGCAAGAGGTCAATCTTTTGCGTGCTCTTCCTGTTGTCATCTGAGGTCTTCTCCTATTGGCCGACGTCGTCGGGGGGCGGGTCCAATGCAATTCCTGCCTTGTTGTATTGTGAAATTACATCATTCTGGTGTCTGTGGTTATTTAAACATTCCCTAATAAACGTTATTCAGCGGCAATAGATGAGTGCTAAACCCAGTGTGCTCTGTGTACAACACCACATGTCATTTCACCTTCGATTCATGGTTTGAGCATGTGGCGAACCGGAAATGAAGCATTTTCAGAATAAAAGTATTAAGTTAATAGTTAGTGAACTTCAGGTTTTTCAGAATAAAACTGATTTAAATTAAATAGTGTATTTAATTCAAATTACGCCATATCAACATTGATTTTAATTTCTAACAATCCCTCCTTACATACCTTTTAAGGTATGTAAATAATATTGAAATCAATGAGTTCTTCATCCGAACATTGCATGGTACATAACTCATAAAAGTAAAACAACAAATAATACATATTCATCATAACTATGAAGTTTTTCATATGTGCATAACTTCTAGCTTAAACCTTTAATGTCACTTCGTAAAATAGCAGCAATTAGCTTGGTATGGAAAACGTCTGACTCCCTCCTTTCACATCATAAATCATCTTCTTACTGTATCTGGTGTAAAGGCACTTTTTCTTTTACAAAGTATAAGAAGGATTAAACTATCTGAAAATAGCTAAATATTACTCTTTATTTACTTCTACTGTGTCTCTGGTGTAATTTCTGAATCTCTGCTGGTTCTAGTAGATATAGTTCTCCCCATCCACATTCTTGTTGGTTGTGGGACAGAGGAATAATAATTCAGAACCTGCTGATATTTGAATCTTACTACTGGGCATATGTTACAAACAAAAAACATCTTCATGGTGAACTAAATAAAATCCTTGTAATCTTTCTCAAATCTAAATATAACCATGAACTATTCCTGTTTGTGGTAAAGACACACACTAACGTTATGTAATACAATTTCATTATGGATTCAAAAACAACTAAAGTCATGATGCTGTCAGAGTGAATGATTTCCTGAGTGTATCTGTCCTGTAAGGTATGTCATTCTCTGCTTGGATCGTGTGCAGAAATCCCATCGATTGCACCTGGCAATACGGCTTCCACCTGTCTATTATCAAGCTGAAAAATGAATACAGATGTCTTCCTATTGTTAAATTAAATGTATTTCCCCATAATGAACTAAACAATAAAATCTATGGCTTTTACTTCTAATTCTTTAACAGGCTAGTTACAAAATGTTGTCTAAATTACATTTGGTCTCATTACATTACTATGTTTTAGCTTAACTGTAATATGTTCTTTCTACATTTCAAACCTCAGTTACTCTAATACCTGTTAAAATATTACAAAATTGTTTAATTATCACAGGTCAACTTCTTCGGTATTCCATTCTGGAATTACATCTCTCACAGTAGCTCCTTGGCCACTGATTCTGCATCTGTGTTACCTGCTATAACTCAATCAATATTAGAAACATGTCAACATCCATCAAACAGTATCTTATCCCCAGATATGGAGCAGGTTAATTATAAAACTATCATTCAATGCTCAGTTTGAACATCTGGGTTGGGGCGGTAGGTTTCTGTCAATCCTTAAAAGAAAAATTTAAATTGTGAATTTTACAGCCATGTTGACATTATACACACTCCCCACTTTTTACACATGAACTCATGTGTAACAACACCCTGTAATGGGGAGGGGGGAAAAAACTGTTAGGTAAATAACAAACATTATTTACAATTTTACATCCATTATCATCATTTCCACATTAAACACTTCAGTGAAAAGAAGTGTTTCTCTCCATCCTTCAGATTTTAGTTTGAGTTTTACATTTGCAAACCGCCAACTCCTGTGGGAGTAAAATATCAAGTAGATTAGAAACGGGTCACATGTGCGGTTTTCCCTTTTGTGGAATTTTTAGGAAACCTTTCGTTTCCCTTGGAGCTCCAAAATAATATGTTAGTCCAAAAACATGCTTGGTTAGTTATTGTTTTAGAATCATGCAGTTACACTGATCAGATGCCGGCATTCATTCACACTCACACCGTCTGATTGTCAAGTCAGGTTTGGTCAGGTACACCCCAGAGTCAGTCATGGACAGTGCTTTTGTCACACTGTCAGTCAGGGTTAAAGGTCATTTGGTCTCGGTCTTTTGGCCATGTCGTGCTCTGCAGAGTCTTTTCAGAGGTAATTCAGCATAGGCGGGTACCCTTTATCTACAAAAATATATCATATGCGGAGCACCATTCCTTATTCATTCACGATTTCAACTATGATTTTCAAGATGTTTCTAACTTTTCATTGGGACTTCTGCCTCCCACCTTTCTTGAAACTTGGTACAAAACTCACTTCCTTAGAGTACTACTACTGCAATTCATTTACACCTAATTAGTATTCAAATGTCTAATAGATGTATTTCAGAAAATTGTGTAGATCACTTTTATCTTGTGTAAAAACATTACTAGGATCTGTGCAGCGCTGCTATGCATTTCATAGCTCATCTTCAATTCTGGTCCACCTAAAAATCAATGTTAAACTCTTTAGCAGTGTGTGGAACCCTGGATGTCCGAACATGCAACAATTATTCCCTCCTTTATCAAGGATTTAAAAACAGAAGTCATTTCATATTTCCAACTATGCCCTCCTATGGTAATAACTATGCCACAATGGTGAAATCAATTCTTTAGATTGGAATACTATATCTGGCTTGGCACTAGCTCTCCCTTTAACATTATCCATACAGATAAAGATTTGTCTTATAGAGTGGTTCCTAAAACTATCCCACTACTTTATTCACACGTGAATAAAAATCTCAAAGAATATGTTGTTAAAAGATTGAAGAATATGGTTCTACTCTGTCATGTCTCCCCCTTTAACCCTCAGTGTGTTTTAGGATGTTTCTCATTTTACTTTAATAGTTTCCTCTTGACTGCTATTTTTAATTTAATAAATCTTTCCATCTTTACGTATTTATGCTTTAAATGTGCGTTTTGTGAATAAGTGTGTTTATGTGTAAACTCACTCATTCCCGTTCTCCTTTTCTCCTCCCCTGGTTTTCTCAAGCCGTGACCCCGGCCTCCTCACTTCTAATCGACCATGCCAACTCCTCTGATTCTGTCTTTTCTTCAGTCCATCAGCTCTTGAATCCATCCGCTGTAACTCTTTTAGGCAGCCATTGGCCCAGCTACATCTGCAGCCCCCATCATACCACTGTTCTTGTACTGCTTTGCATTTCATCTCCTCCTTTACAGTCTCCCTGCTGTTTTTATGGAGGGCGGATTCTGCTCTCATGTCCCACACTTTGCTCTTGTGCCATATCTCGTGGCTCAGCTTGGAACGTCATGCCCTGCCCGAGGGACTGATGAGCGTAGATCTCTGCCTGTCAGCATGATGTTTGGTTCTGGATGCCACAGGTGGAGATAGTTCTGGCTGCAGTCTTGTTGTTGTTTCAGCTCTGGTTCTCTGTCTGTTCGATGGAGAAGGAGGAGTCTCCTGTTGGGTTAGGTCTTTTGTCTGCTTGGAGGGTCGGGATCGTAGCCTTTGTAACTCAGAGGGGGAGTCCAGGTCTCGGGACGCATTACCTATAAAAAAGTCTAGCACACTGAGGTTAAATAAATCCAACCCTTTCCACTCTGACACTTTCTAATCATACTATCTGTCTTAATTGTTAAATGCCATCTAAACAACATCATTGATGTCTACTAATGATATTACAAAAACTCACTGTAAAAATTGTTTCATCCATTGCTACATATTTACCCAACAACTCTTTCAGGAAACCATTTTCTCCTATAAATTGAAAAACGTACATGTTTCCAGCATCACATATTCCACACACTACGAGAGAACATCTTCATATTTTCTCCAATATTTTAAATCCCACCGTTACAATAGTATAACCCTGCAGAGCACACAAATCAGATCACAGTAATGACATTTGACTCAAGTGTAGGCCTATGTCTACTTTCCATTATACTTATTACTTGTGCTGAACATTTATTTATATTGTCTAAATTCCTTGTCTATGATGTGCAAACAGTTCGAGTGTAAAATGTGTTTTTCTCAATGTATTTACACTCTACAGATTCTTGAGTTTACTCATCTCCTGGTGCTGTCCTTGTAAAAAATGTTCAATTCCTTATTGTTTTGTACCAGTTTTCCAAAATCAGTTCTAACTGCCGTGCCGTTTCAGGAAAGGTGGCGGTACGGCTATACAATGTGTAAGTGCGTGCCAACATGTTCCCTTTTTAACTTTGATCCGGAGTGCATCTGCAGTGCGTTCTACAACTTCCCATGGTCCACTCCATACAGGTTGCAACGAGTTCATCTTGTGGATTTTTACATTTACCCAATAACCTGACCCAACAGAAATATTCGTCATGGCCCTGGCATATGCTTCCGCCTCAATATTTCTAATATTTAACACTGGTTCTCCTCTGCATTGTGAGGTGCTACCTTGTGGTGGATATTGCTGAGTGGGGCAATCTCTGGCCAGATGTCTACAATCTCCACATATGAAGCAGCCATCATTCCTTCTTCCTCTCCATTGTCCCTTCTGTTGATGCTGTATGGGAGTGTATACCTGTGCTTGCGGCTGTACTTGGGTAGGAAGATACACAGGTGTTTGCTGTTGAAGATACTGTGGTGCTTGTGGCTGTACTTGCGGATAATACTGTTGTGTCTGAGGTTGGAATTGTGTAGGATTGTATTGTAGCACTTGTGGTGGGTTTTGTATTTGTTGATGCGGACAATCTCTGGACCAATGGTCCATCTGACCGCATGTGTAACATCCCACTTTCTTGAAACCCTTTCCTCCGCCTTTTCCTCGGAATCTTCCTCTACCTCTTTGTTGGTACTGCATCTGATTGTCTGACACCACCTGAGCTTGAACGGTTAGCGGTGCCTGCATTACTGTCTCCGTTTCTATGGTCTTCTCTGCTGTAGTTGCCATTTGCCTTGCCGCTTTCTTGTTTTTATTAGCTTCGGTATCTTTCTCAGCTATTTGTAGCTTCACGAGTCTCCTTGCTTGGATTTTATCGTCCTCATCAAGTCCCGTTTTTTCTGCCTGGTGTCTGTTATCGTGGTGAATGAGATGTTGTCTCCATTGTTCAGCGGGTTTATTGTCCAATCCCACCACTTCTTCCAGACGTGCCTGCACTGCCAAGGGAAGGGCTTTAATGACAGAGTTCTTCCACACCATTTCAATAGCTGGAGAAAGATCATGTCTTTCACCCGTGCAAGCCTCCCACACTTCTTCACATTTCTTCAAGAATGCATGCATGTTTTCGCCCGGCTCCTTCTTCAAGCTGCTGAGAGCATGTAAACTGCGTGTTGTCGGGTAGATGTGACGAATAGCAGCCCAATAATTCGACCTGATGTAGTTGAATGGAGTGTCATCTGGGTCATTTGTGCAATTGGCCTCGGAATCTATTGCTCTCACTTCAAGTCGTCCGAGCAGGGCCCTCATGTCTCCCAAGCACAGGTGGTCTTGGGCTGTGTATCGCTCCAGATCATTCACCCACTTCTGACCTCCTTTCGTGAGTGGAGGTAGCTTTGACACTAATGCTTCCATGTCCCTGTGAGTCCATGGTTGGTATTGAAATCCTCTTCTTCCAGCCGCTATCAATGGCATGGAGGTATGTGCACTGGTCTTGGTTCTTTTAGTTTTGGGGCATGTCCCAGGGTAATGTTGCTCATTTCCGCTGTCGTCATTTTCATCTCCCTGTCCATTGGAATAGTCAGGAGAGTAGTTTGTCCGGCGTTTTCTTTGAGTTATTTGTTCTTCTTGTTCTCTCCTCTGTCTATCTGCCATCATGTCCTGGAATCTTACATCTTCTTGTCGTCTTTCCGCCAGAAGTTGTTGGTATTTATCTTCCTCCCTTTGTCTTTCTGCAATAATGTCATTATGGGCTTCATCTGCCTTTTGTCTCTCTTCCATCCCTCTGATGAGTTCTGCTTCCAGTCTTCTGTCGAGTTCCTCCAGTCTTCTGTCGAGTTCCTCCAGTCTTCTGTCGAGTTCTGCTTCCATTCTTCTACTGAGTGCTTCCTCTCTTCTGCCAAGTTCTTCCATTACTGGCAGATCTTCTGCTGCTACCACATGTAAGCTGTTTGTCAATCCCTGGCTGGTATATTTTAGATAGAGAATCAGATTTGCAACCATAACTTTTCTTTTTTCAGCTTTTTTCATAGCGTTTTTAGCAGGTCCATACCGAGGGGGTTGTCCGGCTTTGATCCATGCTTTTTCCTGTTGTAGGTATTCAGCATTCTCATGTTCAACTACAGCTTTTCTATGGGCATCCGTTGGTCCAGGTTGATCATCTGCTGGAATCAATCCTCTCGTTTGCCACTGCTTGAACAGTTCCTCTATTTGGTTCCATTTCTTCTGTCTTTTAGTGGGAACTGTCCCAGCATCTGACCAGGTTTTTACTCTCGCCTTAATATCTGCAGTTGTGCCTGGCACTGGGAGTGCTCTTAACTTGGTGTCTTCTGGCGACATGTTTCTTAAGTTCACGGATAATATTATTAAGTTATCAAAAATGAATTACTAATCCTCTGAATAGTACCTTTGTATTCTTTATAAAGATATCCTATGTCATCTGAACTTAACTTTTTTTTTGAATTTGGAAAATAAATGTAAATGTTGTAAAACTGAGATTAGAAAATCAAAATTAGACAAAATTAAAATTATGCAAATTTCTAAAATCTAAATAAATAAATGAAAATGAACAGTGTATGGTTTTCACTTTGTAATATTAAAATAGGAATATGGTGCAAATCCAAATAAACCGTGTAGGTCTACAGTGTATACTAGAGTTTATGAAATGATGCAAATGTCATAAAATGTGTTAACTACAATACTTCAATTCAAAGAAACCACATGTAATCTTTATCTGTGTGATGAAGAATGTATTAACTGTAATACTTAGTATGTCCGCTAGGGGAGCCGTTTCATTTGTAACTCCTCTCAAATGTATCAACTAGTACTTCCGGTTCATAAACCTACATCCTGTTTATTTCCTCAAAATATAAAGTTCAAATTACTTTCTTTGAAAAGCATGAAAAACAAAACAACTCAATCTACTCTCAACGTTAATCTACACCATCCCTGTGTATTCAATCAGTAGTTACCGGTTGTATCTTTACTCAAACTATTTCACCACTAATAATGCTAACTGGCTAGCTAACTAGCTTAGCAGTATAGCATTAACCACATGTGATTGGGGGAAGGGGAACAATGGGAACACAACATCTGAAGATAAATAACCACACTGCTTGACAATACAAAACAATCTTCATTTATCTTAGCTCTAAATTCTATAGATGCTGACCTTAAAAGCTGATCTCATACCAATCTTGTACACAATCACCTGGGCTTAGATCATCACACAAAAATACTTTATTAAACCAGACTACGCAGGTTTAACACATCAAACATATAGACTAACATGAATGGACCCAGTCCAGCGTAAAACAGATCAGGTCTGGTACCTACCCAGAGGTATCCCAGATACAAGCTAGTGCCTCCCCAGAAGGTCTTAATACTATGTAATATTCACATTAATCGGGCGGCGCCGAAGATACAACATAGACGAATAGAAACACTATATACACACTCCACACCACTTGCAATCACCACGGAATTAAACAGGTAACTGTCTCACCTTTCGTTTAGGCCCAGCCAAAAACCTAGTGTGATGCTAGTTAGCTTGCAGCCTTCCCCCGTCTGTTCCAGCTCAATCTCACTTCAGGGTCCACCCAGTGACGCCAAATGTTGGAAAATTCTAAAGCCCCGAAGGCAGGAGAGACTGAAAAGAGTCAAGGGAAGCTTATAAAAGTTAACAGCATTTAATTACACAAAAGATGCGGTGGTGTACATTACAACATGTAATGTGCGAGTGGAGGCGGCTCTCCCCATGCGTCCGGTCAGCCGGAGGAAGAGGTCAATCTTTTGCGTGCTCTTCCTGTTGTCATCTGAGGTCTTCTCCTATTGGCCGACGTCGTCGGGGGGCGGGTCCAATGCAATTCCTGCCTTGTTGTATTGTGAAATTACATCATTCTGGTGTCTGTGGTTATTTAAACATTCCCTAATAAACGTTATTCAGCGGCAGTAGATGAGTGCTAAACCCAGTGTGCTCTGTGTACAACACCACATGTCATTTCACCTTCGATTCATGGTTTGAGCATGTGGCGAACCGGAAATGAAGCATTTTCAGAATAAAAGTATTAAGTTAATAGTTAGTGAACTTCAGGTTTTTCAGAATAAAACTGATTTAAATTAAATAGTGTATTTAATTCAAATTACGCCATATCAACATTGATTTTAATTTCTAACAGTACATACATTATCACTCCATGATTAGAACTTGCGACTTTATAAGCAAAAACAGACATCAAAACATGTGGCACTAGGTAGCTAAAAACGCTAACATGGTTTACCTGTGTCGTTGTCTGGTCAAGAGTGGCCTTCAATGGCATTAAAACGATAAAAACGCTGCTGAAGTTAATCCATAGGTTAATCCAAGAAGTGTTTGTTTTTGCTAAATCTCTCTAAAAAGGTCAAATGTCACTTGTTTTGCATCAATCTTGATACAGAGTACTTATTATATGTTGTACTTTGGATTCCTAAAGCTTTTAGTCTACCTTACCATCAACCAAGGTTAGTTTTTACTATAAGTAAAACATAATTTTTGGACAGACACTATAATTTACAGGTTTTTACTATGTTCAATCTGAATTGTCTTTAAAATAAAAAACATCTATATTGATTCTGACTTTTCTACATCCAACTCACAGGTTTATCATTACTTTGAGAACAATTATTATTTATTTAATATGTTCATTTGTTCTGGGAATGTCATTTTCGAGCCTGAGACCTGAAAAAACAACACATCCTCACTCCCAGGTCGACCTATGTTGACGTTATGTCAAGGTCCCCTGTATCGGCTTTTTCCAATGCAAGAGGGGATGTGACGTGGATCATAAATATTAATAATTAAACAAAATCTTCAAGTTCTCTTCACAATATAAGTCTCCTTGCAGTATCAACACTAATTCGGCTGACTTTTATATTTGATCCAATCGGTATATTGGTATATTTACACCATAACACCCACAGCTGATAGAAAGGGACACCTAGTGGTTAAAGCACGTTATTGAAATGTATTATTTTTATTATTAGATATGTATAGGAAACACAGACAGACAAACTAATAAGGCTTTATTTAAACATTAAAGAATGCTTTAGGTTAAGGTCTTATTTTGAATAAGAAAAGAGCTTTGGGGGTATAAATATTAAGCCTGACAAAGTACTAATATATTGCTTTCCTGCAATGTTAACTACTGTATGTTTAAGCACTTATTTTAACTGATATTATACATATGTAATATACTCTTATAAAATGTATGTAGATAGTATAAGACATTTGCAGAATACGACAGTTTAATGGTGGAGGTATACACACATATTGATAGATGTCTTGTAATGCACTGTTGAGGAACCTGCGACCCAAGTTTTTCATCTCCCACCTTGTCAGGTATTGAACATTCAATTAATAAAGAACACATAATTATTAAATATAAAACACAGAATGTGTGTGATTATACTAAATGATTGACAAATATATATATATATTTACAACTGTTACACATGCTGATGTAATGCAAATGTTTCCAACTTGGTATCAATAAAGTATATCTTATCTTAAGATGATCGATGGCTACTGCCATATTTGCAAAATGTGCCTCTGAACCTTGACAAGTGCACGTTTCAGGCTCATCAATGGACAACAGGAGGGGTCACACACATAAGACCAGCTGTTAAATAAAGCTCTTCTGACCTTAGCTGTTATGTGGGTATATATATATATTAATGTTGCCCATTATGGGCACAAGCAATTTGCACCCATTTATTAATTATATGTTTTAAATTTGAGTGTTTCCTATCCCCTAAACCTCCAAGGATGTACACAGTTTAATACTAGCCACATCTTATTATGGGAAATATGAAAGCGTCTTTTAAAACTACAATTCCCAGTAGAGATGTGCCATAGATAGAGAACATGTTGCGAAACACAATAGCCATCATGTGTAGTTCTGGGGACGGGGACCCGTTCAAATCCAGTTTTGGACAGTCTGCCGTGGTTCCATCCCATTTCAAAGTGCTGTTCGACGCTCGGCGTAACCCTGGGCGCACACTCAAACATCCAATCACAGAGCTTGACGACTATCACGGGGTTTGTTAAGCAAAGCGAGAGAATACTTTCCTCCGGGTGTAATATTCTCTAAAGCAAATGAGCTGCTCCGACCCTCGGTCCTGACGGACTCCAACTTGTGTTTATTAATCAAACAAATAAATAAACACAAGGATAACTATGTGTTATTGTTGAGTAAATAACAGTGTGTGGTTTAGAAAAGAATACAAAATTAGAAGGAAAAAAACGATGAAACAATACAGATTTCAGTGCGTTGGACAAAGCCGACACGGCCGCCCCCCTTGCGTTGGAAAAAGCCGACACGGCCGCCCCTCTTGCGTTGGAAAAAGCCGACACAGGGGACCTTGACATAACGTCAACATAGGCCGACCTGGGATGTGTTGGAAAAACAGGCTCAGGACTTAACAGGTTAAAGGATTTGCACCCATCTGCCCTGTTTAAAACAAAAGGGCAACCAGGGCTCCTGGTCCTTCTGTGCCTCCACAGCCTGGCTGCTCTCAAAACGTGCAAAACAACTGTTCAGCTCATCTGGGAGAGATGCGCACGCAGACACTCCCGCAGCACCCCCCACTGCTCCTTTGTAGTCTGTCATTGTTCTTAGTCCCGCCCACATGTTCCGGGTATTGCAGCCTTTGAAGTCAGACTCCACCTTCTCTTTGTACTGTCTCTTTGCACTGCTGATAGTTCTCTGGAGATCATATTTAGATTTCCTGTGCTCCTCCAAATCTCCAGCTCTATTCACGCTTTCAGCTTGGTACCTTCGGTACGACGTCATCGATGCATTTCCCAATGTAGCAGATGACCGTGTCTGTGTGTGTGTTGCTGTTATTGTCCTCAAACACACTCCACTCAGTAGATTCGAAGCAGTGCTGCAGAGCTGAGTCTGACTCCTCACTCCATCGATGTACTGTCCTTGTTTCCGGTCTATGCCATTTAAGTTTCTGCTTGTAAGCAGGCAGCAGCAATGAGATGTGGTCTGATTTGCCGAAGGGAGGGTGAGGGAGAGCCTTATAACCATGTTTGAAAGGGGAATAAACATGTTCCAGTATATTTTCTCCACATGTCGGACAGCTGATGTGCTGGTAGTACTTCGGTAGGACCTTCTTCATGTTTTTTTGTATTTGATGTGGTGTTCCAATCAGAATGGCCTCAGATTTGCTGCTATTTAGTTGGAGGGAGTTGTTTCTCATTCAGTGGTGTATGTGTTCCAAGCATCTTGAGACTTTTGAAAGTGCCAGATGTTTATCCGGGGCAGTTTGGAAGTAAATATGTGTGTCATCGGCCAACACACTCTCACTCCTTAAACGTCCAGGAGCGACGCTTGGTCAGGGTCCCGTGGCGTGCAGTTGGGACGCGCCGAGGCTCCTTCAGCTTCATAAACGGACGCAAAGAGCTTTCAACTGATTGCATTGTATTCCCATCGGCGGCGATATTTGACGCTCATGGAAGCACTGCATCCGTTTATGTCGGCAGCTCTTAAAGGCAATGTTGAGCGTCCATTCCCATTGGATAACGGAGAATTGTACACCGGGAAGTAAGTATTCTCCTTACTGTCGATTGATTTGACAGTGATATCTCCAGTACTCGGGGCGGTGGTGGCGAAGTCGATAGGGACTTGGCTTGGCTACTGGATGTTCACCAGTTCAAGTCCCGGCAAGACCAAATGCTACCGAGGTGTCCCTGAGCAAGGCACTGTTCCCCACACTGCTCCCCGGGCGGCGTTCAAAATGGCAGCACACTGCTCCTAACACTAGGATGGGTCAAATGCAGAGAAACAATTTCCCCATGAGGGATTAATAAAAGTCCATCAACTCCAAAACACCAGATTACCTTTGTTAATTTAACGAACAAATGTACAATGCTTTTGTGTTTTTTCCGCTTCAATTCTGAGAAACAACTTGTTTTCTCTGAAATGTGGGGCGCCAAAGAGACTACACTACCCACAATCCCCAGCTATTGTTGTGACGTCGCCTGTCCGCTTTGCGAGAAACCCCGGGATTAATCTTCAAGCTCTGGGATTGGATGTTGGAGTGGCAGTGCGCCAAGGTTACGCCGATCGCCAAGCTCTTTGAAATGGAACGAAACCACGGCAGACTTTTCAAAACTGGACTCAAACGCCCCCCGAGAACTATACATGCTGGATATTGTGTTTCGCAACATGTTCTCTATGGCACGTCTCTACTGGGAATTGTGGTTTTCAAAGACGTTTTCGTTTTTCCCAAAATTAGAAGTTGACAGTATTAAACTGTGTACAGCCCTGGAGGTTTAGGCGATAGGAAACACATTGGTGTTATCAAATTTAAAACATGTAATTACTAAATTGGTGAACATCGCTCGTATCCATATAGGGCAGCATTAATATATACACACATGACAGCTCATTGTTACTTTGTAATTCTACTCCACTACAATTCAGAGGTTAACCTGGTATTTTTACTCCACTACATTTATTTTAGTTACTTTGCAGATTCTGATTAATGATGTGAAATATAAACAACCCTTAAATCAGACTTTAGTTACACCTGAGTAAAATTCAAGGAAAGGTGATTGTCAAGTGCCAACAATCAGGAGAGATAATTGATAGTCGGTGCATCCTAAACATTTATCTGCAGATCTCTAAAAAGTAAATTCATTACTTGTTATTCTCTACTAATAGTTCATTAAAGACTGTATATAATTGCTATTTTGCACATCCCTTTCAAGATTTCAAGATTTTCAAAGGTTTATTGACATATCATATACACAACTACGGTGTCACGATCACAGGTACAGATCAGAACCCAATAGCACTACTCCGATACAACCCGTATAGTAATGTTCAGTTTATTCCAGGTCAAGGACAGGCAGGGTCAAAACCAGTAAATCCGTCAGGTAGGCAGGAATCAAAAACTGGGCAGGACAAAACTCTGGACGAGAGCACAACACTCACTGGAGAGCTTGGCGGAAACGACAAGACAATCTGGCAAAGGACAAGTGATAATGAGGTGGTATAAATACTGTGGAGTGATGAGGGAATGAGTAACAGGTGAGGGGAAGGGCTGAGGAGACCAGGTGAGGGGAAGGGCTGAGGAGACCAGGTGAGGGGAAGGGCTGAGGAGACCAGGTGAGGGAAATTAGCTGATTACAAGGGCCTGGAGGAAAGCGGGATCTGAAATGACAGGAGAGTTTAGATGAGGTATGAAACACACAAAAATAGAAGTGTCTAACTTGTGACAGAACCCCCCCCTCTATGGACGGCTCCTGACTGGCTTGCGACGGCGATTGGCGGTCCGTTGATAACAGTCGGAAGAGCGCAGGAGCGCGGAGCGGGCCTTTAACCACATGCGTCGACATCGGCTTACAAACGCCTGTGCAGATGGGACGCTGGCCTCCCGTTCCTCTGCCGGGAAAAGGGGCGGCTGGTATCCGCGGGAGCATTGGAATGGAGAAAGACCAGTAGCAGAACTAGGAAGGGTGTTGTGGGCATACTCAACCCATAGAAGCTGCCTCGACCAGGATGAGGGAGTGGAGGAAGCTAGACAGCGTAAGGCAGTCTCCATCTCCTGGTTCATTCGCTCTGCTTGACCATTGGACTGGGGATGAAATCCGGACGAGAGACTGACACTGGCTCCCAGCAGCCTGCAAAACTCGGACCAAAAACGAGAAGTAAATTGTGGTCCCCGATCAGACACAACGTCACTGGGGAGACCATGCAGCCTGAACACATGTTGTAGCATGATTTCAGCCGTTTCCTTGGCAGTAGGTAATTTGGTTAATGGAATAAGCCGAGCAGACTTGGAAAACCGGTCTATGACTGTGAGTATGACTGTGTTACCGTCTGAGGGTGGTAGTCCGGTGACAAAATCCAAGGCGATGTGGGACCAGGGACGATGAGGGATAGGCAAGGGATGAAGAAGACCAGAGGGAGCTTGGCGTGAGGTCTTATTTTGGGAGCAGACTAGGCAAGCAGCAATGAATTCCTTGGCATCCTTCTCCATGGAAGACCACCAACATCGCTGTCGAATCAGGGCTAGGGACCGTCTCACTCCTGAGTGACAAGCCAGGCGAGAGTTATGACCCCACTGGAGAACCTGGGTACGGAGAGTGGCAGGAACAAACAGACGGTTAACAGGACAGGCACTTGGGGCTGGGTGTTCCGCATGAGAGCGCTTGACCTTATCCTCCACCTCCCAGGTCACCAGACCAATGACACATGTAGAAGCGATGATATTATCAGAATGAGATGGAGAGCTCTCTGGCTGGAACTGGCGAGACAGGGCGTCAGGTTTGATGTTCTTGGAACCAGGTCTGTATGAAAGAGAAAAATCAAAGCGTGTGAAAAACAGAGCCCACCTGGCTTGACGAGAGTTCAGCCGCTTAGCTGAACGGATGTACTCCAAATTTTTGTGATCCGTCCAGACCACAAAAGGCTGCTCTGCTCCCTCCAACCAGTGTCTCCATTCTTCCAGGGCAAGTTTCAATGCCAACAGTTCTCGATTTCCAATGTCATAATTTCTTTCTGCTGGAGACAGCTTCCGGGAGAAGAAGGCAAACGGGTGCATCTTCTGATCCTCGGCCGACCGTCGAGAAAGAACTGCCCCAACTCCAGTGTCCGACGCATCTACCTCTACAGTAAACTGCCGAGTAGAGTCTGGAAAAATCAAAATGGGAGCAGAGGTGAAGCGTGACTTTAACTCACCAAAAGCCCCTTCGGCCACCGAGGACCACCGGAAGGGAATGTTCTGAGAGGTGAGAGCTGTGAGAGGGTTGCCACCAAACTGTAGTTTCGAATAAACCACCGGTAGAAGTTGGCAAAACCCAGAAAGCGTTGGAACTCCTTGCATGTTGAAGGGCGTGGCCAGTCAGTGACCGCCTTGGTCTTTTCAGGATCCATCTTGATGTTTCCGGTGGAAACCGCAAATCCCAGGAAAGGGACTTCTGTGGTGTGGAACACACACTTCTCGGCCTTGACAAAGAGGTGGTTCTCCAAGAGCCTCTGGAGGACTAGGCGAACATGGACCACATGCTCCTGTTTAGACTTGGAAAAAATCAAAATGTCATCCAGGTATACAAAAACACAGATAATAATAATAATAATAATAATAATAATAATAATGAGTTCCATTTATAAAGCACTTCATATTTGAATTCAAATCCCGAAGTGCTACAAGTAGTGAGCATGAATAAACATTACACAACATGGTAGAATTAATTAAAAAAAAGCAATACAAAAATAAAAAATAAATAAAAGGGTGATAAAAATGTCTAGGCAAAGGCTCTTTTGAAGAGATGGGTTATGAGGCCTTTTTTAAAAGCCTCCACGGTCTGTGATGCTCTCATTTGGTCGGGGAGAGCATTCCACAGGCTGGGAGCAGCCGAGCAGAAGGCCCGGTCTCCCATAGTACGGAGCTTAGTCCTGGGGGGTTTGAGGAAATTGGAGTTGCTGGAACTCAAGGAGGTATGGGGGGTGAGGAGTTCCTTGAGGTAGGGAGGGGCAGTTCCATGGACACACTGGTGGGTGAGGACGGAGACCTTGAATTCGATCCTCAGTTCCACGGGTAGCCAGTGTAGTGCTTTAAGGATGGGGATGATGTGATCATATTTGCGCACCCTCATCAGGATCCTAGCAGCGCTGTTCTGGATCTATTGGAGCTTCTGGATGCTTTTGTTAAGGATCCCGATGAGGAGTGCATTGCAGTAGTCCAGCCTGGAGGAGACAAAGGCATGGACCAGCTTTTCGGCATCAGACAGAGTGAGTGTGGGGCGGAGTTTGGCGATGTTCCTGAGGTGGTAAAAGGAGTTCTTGCACAGCTGTTTAATGTGGGCCTCAAAGGTCAGATGGGCGTCCATTTTCACACCCAGGTTGGTGACTATTAGGAGAGGGTAATGTCCTGGCCGGAGAAGGTGATGGTGGATGACCGAACCTGGTGTGGGGTGCCAACTATAATGGCTTCGGTCTTGGAGCTGTTGAGTTTCAGGAAGTTTTGCTTCATCCACGCCTGTATCTCCTCCAGGCAGGCAGTGAGTGTGGGTGAAGGCAGGGCTGCAGAAGAGGTAAGGTTGATCCTGAGGTACAGTTGGGTGTCATCAGCGTAGCAATGGAATGATACTCCATGTCGGCTGATGATAGAGCCAAGGGGGAGCATGTAGAGTGTGAAGAGGGTGGGGCCGAGAACTGATCCTTGAGGGACACCACAGGTGAAGTTGTGGGTACCCGACTCTGCCTCGCCCAAGGAGACGTACTCTGTTCTCCCGGTGAGGTAAGATCTGAACCAGTCAAGGGGAGAGTCAGAGAGTCCGATGGTGGAGTGCAGACGATAGAGGAGGATGCCGTGATCGACGGTGTCGAAAGCTGCAGTGAGATCGAGGAGGATGAGGAGAGAGGGAGAGCCAGCATCAGCCGTCATCAGCAGGTCGTTGGTGACCCTGACCAGGGCAGTTTCTGTGCTGTGGCCTGAGCGGAAACCAGACTGGAACTTCTCAAATAAGTTGTTGGAGTTTAGGTGGTCCTGGAGCTGAGCAGCAACTAGTTTTTCCAGCACTTTTGATAGAAAAGGAAGGTTGGAAATGGGTCTGTAGTTAGCTAGCACTCCCGGGTCAAAGGAGGGTTTTTTGAGATGAGGTTTGATGACAGTGGTTTTTAGGGCAGAGGGGACATGGCCAGCCTGGAGTGAGAGGTTTACAATCTTAGTGATCATGGGGCTCATGGAACAGATATACGATTACAAGAGCTGACGGAAGGGGGTCCAGGACACAGGTGGAGGGCTTCATCCTCCTAACGATGCCCTCAGATGTCCGTGAAACAGCGAAGAGGCTGGGTTGTCTCAGGCTGTGGGTCAGCAGTTGGAACTGGAGGTGCAGAGGGGCTAGAGAGGATGGAGCGGATGGTTTCAACTTTGTTAGTGAAGAAGGCGGCAAAGTTGCCACACTGCTTCTCATTGGAGTTGGAGTGTAGAGGACTTTGGGGTTTGAGAAGGTGGTTTATGGTGGAGAAGAGTTGCTTGGAGTTTCCAGTACCGTTGTTGATGAGGGAGGAGTAGTACTGGGACCGTGCATCTCTGAGGGACTGTGCATAGGCCTTCTGGTGTTCATGATAGGCTAACCGGTGAACAGTGAGTCTTGAGGCCTTGAGCCGCCGCTCAAGGACACGCCCAGCTGTCTTCATTCTCCGCAGTTTGCCGGTGTACCAAGGAGCTGAGTGCGAGAAAGTAACCATCCTGGTTTTGAGGGGAGCGTGCAGATCAAGGAGACTCTTAAGGGACTGGTTGTAATATGCAACTGACTCACTTACTGATGAGAAGTTGGCGGAAGAAAGATGCTGGAGGTCCAGGGTCATGGTGTCCGGGTTGATGTTCCTCAGGTTCCTGAAGCGGATTTGGCGTTTGGGCTTGCTGAGTGGGGATTGGAAAGAGAGCTCGATAGAGATGGTCTTGTGGTCAGACACCCCCAGGTCATACACTAGCAGATTGCTGATGGTGGCGGAGTTTGTGATGACCAGGTCGAGCGTGTGGCCCTTGGCGTGCGTGGGGACATTAACATGCTGTGTCAGATTGAGGCAGTCCAGAAGTAGCAGAAACTCAGTGCCAAAGTGGCAGGAGGGGGAGTCGACGTGAATATTAAAATCTCCAAGTATGATAATATTGCCAGAGGTTGTGCATAGCGTAGTGAGAAGGTCTTGTATCTCTGGGATGAAGGCTGAGTTGGGTTTGGGTGGCCGGTAGATCAGAAGTATTGTCAGGGCAAAGGGGGGTTTACATTTAAATGCAAGGCATTCAAAAGAGGACAATACAGGCAGGGCCAGGAGTGACAGTTCCAATTCCTTTCGGTAGATGACAGCTAGGCCTCCACCACGACCAGTGCTGCGGGCTTTCTCCAAGTAGCTGTAGCCAGGAGGGCAAGCTTCATTGAGGGTGGAGTAAACCTCTGGCTGATGCCAGGTTTCCGTGAGGCACATGAAGTCCATTTTCTCATCAGTGATGTGGTCGTGAATGAATGATGCTTTATTATTGAGGGATTGTGTATTCAGAAGTTCTATTTTGGCTTTGGAAGATGTGGTGAATCTCTGTAGGGGCCGGAGTAGGCTGTAATCCACTCCACGTTTTCCAGACTCCTTCGTGTGTGGCGATCTCGCGATGCTCTCCGTTTATTCATGCAGCGGTCTCGCGATGTTTCTGGCGCGATTTGACCCCGCCATGAACGGGCTCTGATGACGCGTCAGATGTGCGACACGACGGCAGACAGAGTGGATGGATGGAATATCTGCAACTCCGTGCTGGGAATATACAGTTTGTCTTCTTCTTGGGCTTCGGTGGATATAGCGAGGCCGACGAAGAAGTCCAAGTTGTTTAATGACTGAGGTGCCGGTTGGAGTGTTGGAGTGGTTGAAGCTCAGGAGTTGGGGAATAGAAAACCTCAACATGTCAACAGGTCGGGCGCCGAAGAAGTTTGGTAGCGGTGCTTAGCAACGAGGGCTAACAGCAACGAGACAGCTGGAAGGCTATCCTGATAGTATACCTCGCGTCTGGGAATGAACAGAGGATTGGGAGTCCGCCTGCTATCACAGTAGTAGCGGAAGAGAGGCAAGCAGTCAGCCGGAGATAGTCGGCGAATTTGGGCGATACAGCAGGTGAGTCCCGACAGTGTCAGGTCCAAAACCGTCAATAATCTAGATATTGAGAAGATCCCGCAGAACATCATTCACCAACCCCTGGAAGACTGCAGGTGCATTGGTGAGTCCAAAAGGCATGACTAAATACTCATAATGTCCACTAGGAGTGTTAAATCCCGTCTTCCACTCGTCCCCCTCCCTGATTCTCACCAAATGATACGCATTACGTAGGTCCAGCTTGGTAAAAATAGTAGCGCCTTGTAACAGTTCAAATGCAGAGGAAACAAGTGGAAGGGGGTACCTGTTCTTGACAGTGATGTTATTGAGTCCTCTGTAGTCAATGCATGGGCGCAGAGTCTTATCCTTCTTACCCACGAAGAAAAACCCTGCACCAGCAGGAGATGATGAACGCCGGATAAGCCCTGCATCCAAAGAGTCATTGATATACTTCTCCATTGACTTAGTTTCAGGAGCCGATAAAGAAAAAAGCCGACCTCTAGGAGGAGAAGTACCAGGTAACAGGTCAATAGGACAGTCATTAGCACGATGAGGCGGGAGTGAGGTGGCCCGAACTTTGTTAAAGGCCTCTTTAAGGTCCCAGTAATCCTTGGGAACACCGGAAAGGTCTTCACACTCAGAGATCCTCGGCTGACTGGAATCAATTGAGGAACTAGTTCTTAAGCAGACAGCATGACAATGAGCACTCCACTCTCTAATAGTCCCTGAAGCCCAATCTATATGAGGATTATGCCTCCTTAACCAAGGAAACCCCAAAATGACAGGCTGATGTGGTGCATGGATAAGGTGAAAAGAGAGTGTTTCGCTGTGATTACCTGACATGCTCATTTGAACTGGAGTTGAACGGTGTGTCACTCTGCAGAGAAGACGACCATCTAGAGCTGTAGCATTGATGGGCTTCTCCAAAGCCTCCTGACCAAGTCCCATTTGAAAGGCCAGTGTTATGTCCAAAAGACTGGCATCAGCACCAGAGTCAATAAGAACTGCCACAGTGTGCATTTTCCCCAAGCAGCTCAGCTGAGCATGGGTTAGGGGTCGAGAGGGCATTTCTAAATTCATCATACGGCTCACCAGCGCCCTCTGGATGACTGGTGAGCCCTGTCTTTTACAGGACAAGAGAAGGCAAGATGACCCTGCTGGCCGCAGTAAAGACAGCAGTTGTCCCGCAGGCGGCGCTGTCGTTCTGCCTCGGAGAGCCGGGTCCGCCCCAGCTGCATTGGTTCAGACGAGTTAGAAAATCCTCCTCTCACCTGTTCAGTAGCATGCGCTGACGGGAGAGGCGGAGCCTGAGGGGCAACGGAGAAAACCCTCTCTCTCCTCCGCTCCCGCAGACGGCAGTCAATGCGGATGGAGAGAGCCACCAGCTCATCTAAATCAGCAGGAAGGTCCCTAGCTGCCAGCTCGTCTTTAAGGCGATCCGACAGACCGTTGTAGAAGGCATCGAGAAGTGAAGAAGCATTCCAGTTACTCTCGGCGGCTGTGGTACGAAACTCGAGGGAGTAATCGGACACAGATCTCCCTCCTTGCACCAGGTTAAACAGTCCCCGAGCTACCTCAAAAACTTTACGCAGTTCAGCGGAGAATACGCTTACAGACGAGCAGGCAGAGGATTGTCTTTCCCATTCGGCGGTACCCCAGTCTTTAGCTTTGCCCGTGAGAAGAGAGACAATATACGCCACCCGGGATCTTTCTGTTGGAAAGGCGGAAGGCTGAAGCTCGAAGGCGAGGGAACATTGGACCAGGAATGGTCTGCACGAACCTGGGGCTCCAGAGTAGCGTTCCGGAGGAGGCAGGCACTCTGGATTCCAACAGCGGAAGCTGGAGTTAGTTCCGGGCCATGGCCCGTTGCAGGACGGGTCTGAAGATGATCACGGAGATTCACAAAGGTCCGTTCGTAACGAGCGGCCATCTCCTGCATCGCTTCAGCCATGAAGGTAAGCTGCTGCTCGTGGCGTTGTAACACGATATTGTGCGAAGGCGGTTCTGTTGCTGAGTCGGCTGGATTCATGTTTGGCCAGATTGTACTGTCACGATCACAGGTACAGATCAGAACCCAATAGCACGACTCAGATACAACCAGTGTAGTAATGTTCAGTTTATTCCAGGTCAAGGACAGGCAGGGTCAAAACCAGTAAATCCGTCAGACAGGCAGGCAGGAATCGAAAACTGGGCAGGACAAAACTCGGGACTAGAGCACAACACTCACTGGAGAGCTTGGCGGAAACGACAAGACAATCTGGCAAAGGGCAACTGATAATGAGGTGGTATAAATACTGTGGAGTGATGAGGGAATGAGTAACAGGTGAGGGGAAGGGCTGAGGAGACCAGGTGAGGGGAAGGGCTGAGGAGACCAGGTGAGGGAAATGAGCTGATTACAAGGGCCTGGAGGAAAGGTAATTCCTCAGAGAGGTAATTTCTGATCTTCTGCTAAACTATGAACCATCCAGATCTCTCAGGTCTTCAGGGACTGGTCAGCTTTCTGTCCCCAGAGTCAGAACTAAACATGGAGAAGCAGCGTTCATGTATTATGCTCCAAATATCTGGAACAAACTCCCAGAAACCTGCAGGTCTGCTGCAACTCTTGACTACTTTTAAATCCAGCAAGAAGACTTTTCTTTTTGTCACTGCTTTTAATTGAAACTGAGCCTTTCTGTTCATCAGTAAAGTGGAACTGATGTGTGAACTATTCATATCTTAAACTGCACTGTAACTTTTTATTCATGTACTTTTTTATTCATGTACTTTTTATGTATGTATTTTTTCTTTTAATGTTTCTTTTATTATCTTTTTACTGTTTTGAAATGCCTTTTTCTGAATGTCTTTCATTTTTGTAAAGCACCTTGAATTGCCTTGTGTTGAAAGGTGCTATATAAATAAACCTGCCTTGCTAGATAGATACCACCAAACAGTGGCGGCCGGCCCATAGGCGCGCTAGGGGCGTCGCCCCACCTCTTCCCACATAAAATTTTTTTTTAAAAAAATGGTTTCGGGTCAAATTGACCCGATTTCCATTTTCAATGAATAAAAAAAATATATAAGGATATTTTTGTTCAACCTGAAACTCAATGGCCGGGGCTTATTTATTGTGAAGGACATGTGGAATTGTTTTTATTTTGTTCCACTTATGAAACAATGCCCACCTCCATTTATGTCCTTCATAAGAGGTTCGGGCCAATCTGACCCGGATACAATACCAGGACAGAGAGACAGAGAAAAACACACAGAAACACACAAACTAAAGACACACACACACACACACACACACACAGAGAGAAACACACAAACTAAAGACACACACACACACACACACAGAGAAACACACCAACTAAAGACACACACACACACACACACACAATTGTATGCATATCGAAGCTGTTTGATCCTGTTTTCCCTAGATCTTTACCCTTTGTAGTATGTACACAAAACTATCCTAGAACATTATAAACATTTTAGATCTTCCAGAAATGTATAAACATTTTACATTTTCTCGCACTGTCCTCCTCGTACCTGCACGCCGGAGGAGGGACTAAACAGAGACATAACCTCAGTGTAGTAACAGTGTAGTGCAGAACTACAATTATCTACCAACAAAATGGCCAAAAGATATTCTGCTCAGAGCCTTGGAGCTAATAATGTATGAGAGTGAAATTAATGCATTAGAAGAACACGGTGAAGTGGGACAGGAAGACATTTCTGAAGATGAGGATAATGTGGAGGTAAACTCAGAATTTGACAGCAAATTGGAAGATGAACTTGACTCGGAGCCAGCTGCTGGAAGACCCCCACAGTCAGCTGCAAGAAGACCCCCAGAGTCAGCTTCAGGAAGACCCCCACAGCCAGCTGTGAGGCCTGTGGACCCTCAAAGGACTCTAAGACAACATGCAGCAACTGCAACAAGTACATATGTGCTATACACATAAAGAAGTTCTGTACATCATGTGTTTCCTAAAGGGACTTGCCCATTGACTCACATGATGTTCCGCAGCGTCACTTCATCAATATATACCAAACTTTCTTTTCCCTGGCCACATCAACCAGCTCTGACTGGGGGGTCCCAAGGCACTCCCAGGCCAGCGAAGAGATATAATCCCTCCCCCTGGTCCTAGGTCTACCCCTTGGTCTCTTCCCAGCTGGACGTGCCTGGAACACCTCCCTAGGGAGGTGCCCCGGTGGCATCCTAACTAGGTGCCCGAACCACCTCAACTGGCTCCTTTCGACGTGAAGGAGGAGCGGCTCAACTCCGAGTCCCTCCCTGTTGACCGAACTTCTCACCTTATCCCTAAGGGAGACACCAGCCACCCTGCAGAGAAAACCCATCTCGGCCGCTTGTATCCGCGATCTCGCTCTTTCGGTCATGACCCATCCTTCATGACCATAGGTGAGGGTAGGAACAAAAATGGCCCGGTAGACAGAGAGCTTTGCCTTCTGGCTCAGCTCCCTTTTCGTCACAACGGTGCGGTCTGGTGGCAAGCCCGGCCACCAGACGCTCACCGACGAGTCCACTTCTGGGCCTGGCTCCAGAAAGGGACCCTGGGCTTCCTCCGGGCCGGGTATCCTCACTTCTTGTTCTTGTTTCTTTCATGAGGTCTTTTGAACCAATCTTAGTCTGGCCCCTTGCCTGAGACCAATTCGCTATGGGAGACCCTACCAGGAACACAAGGTTCCAGACAACACAGCCCCCAGGTTCATCAGGGCACACAAACCTCTCTACCACGGTAAGGTGCTGGTTCTTCAGAGAGGTAATTTATATCTGTTCTATGTAATTTATATGGATGTTTCATTTTCTCTATGTTTCACAGCCAAATACTTTTGGATGTGTGGTTCTTGTGTTCCAATTGCAGCTAAATTGCTTTGATTATTATATGACAGATTACAAATAATAAACATTAATGAAAATGTTTTTCTTTTACATGTGTCCTAGAAAAGCATGAGCAAAATGTAAACTTAGTTTTTATTACAGTGTATTTTTTATCACAAAAAACGAATGACACTTCCATTGTTAAATTTGAGTATTTTCAAAAACGAATCATATATTTCATTTATATTGTTAGGGAATGAGTTAAAGACAATATTTATAAGGAATTGTGCATGTTGAATTTAGTTCCGTATTTTTTTTAAACCCTGAAATATGTCCCGGGTCAATTTGACCCGAACGTTACCAAAGGGTGCGAAATGTGAACATAAATTTTTTTTTAAATATATTTTATATTTTAAATTTTTAATGAACAAGGTAAATATTATACAATTGGTATCAGTAAAATGTATAATCTACAATAAAATTATGTTACGATGTCTAAAGTTACTGATAAGTCACATGTTTCCTGCCTGGCCTTGCCCGTGGCATTAGTGTATCATTACCGGGCGCCGTGCAAGGAGCCCCCGAGCCAAACAGCAGCAACCAGCACGTTGCAAAAGTCTCAATAGTAAACTGTGCCGCCGAAACATAATTTCAGCCAATCAGCGGCGTCAAATATTTTGGTCACGAGGGCGCCCACGTTGGCGCCCACGTTGGCGCCCACGTTGGCGCCCACGTTGCTTACGTGCGTTGACGTGAGTTGTTTTTTAGACTCGTGAGTGACCAAGGTGATGAGAATGGCTTCGTGTGCAGGTGGAGTCGCCGGACCTCGGTGCCCGCCCAACTCCGTTCAAGAACTAATCTCCAATCCTTTCGAAAGGAGAAGTTTGGGAGATAAACTGTTGCTTAACCCTCTGGAGTCGTTGGATGTGCCGGCGCGTCCAGGTGCGCATAATTTTACGTAATTAATCATATATTTTCGATTATAAGGAGTAGAAATATGATTCAGATATCCGCGGAATCGCTGGAAGAGTAGCTTTCTAGTGGTATCTCCTGTGAGACTGTAACCAGGGCACAGCAGCCAATATGGCCGCTCAAAGCAGCTTGACTTTACACTGTGTGGGATTGGTGGATTCGTGTGTCCGTCAAGGAAATCTCGGCCGGCAGCCATCATGGTCTGAAATGACCAATGGACATCACGAAATCACTAAGGACCTACCCACCAAGTAAACAAAACATAAACCACGTGTCTCCCATCAGTTTACGTCAGTGTGGAGAGAGAGAGAGAGAGACAGAGAAAATGGCTAAAAAAAACTTTACAGTTGCCGACTTCGCTAGAGATTTTTTTCGCTAGCAGCAGTGAAGATAGAGCCTCAGAACCTGAAGTTTTCAACTCTTCTGAAGAAGAATAAAAATACAACAACAAGGATCCATTTGGACATGGGTAGGTGTAAATATTACAGTAATAGTGTACTGGCAATGTGTGGGGAATACCGCGAAAATGAACAATAGGTTTATTGATATCTATTTTTTATTGAGAGTCATGAACGTTTTATTGGGACAAAATAGACTCCATTAGCAAACGTTTACTCTGTGTTAACGTTATTTTGGTGTGTAAACGTGAGATAACATGTGTAGATGATTCAATTAATCATTTATTCGTCCCACAACGGAGACATTTACAGTGACATGTTTTTGCCATCGATTATTTTATCATACTGTTCTGTACAAATGAGACTTTGTCATAGATTCATTTATGTGTGTCTGTTATCATTTTACCATCCTGTACAGATGAGACTTTGTAATCAGATGTAGCCTGTGTGTGTGTGTGTGTGTGTGTGTGTGTGTGTGTGTGTGTGTGTGTGTGTGTGTGTGTGTGTGTGTGTGAGAGAGATCGAGAGAGACTCCTTCTCCAACCTCCCAAACTTTCTTTTTATGTGTGCATTGTTATTTGAGCTTAAGCAACATTTTACTTGAACTTTATTTCAATGAAATTAGTTGTAATTATTGTCCTACATTTTTATTTGTTTTACAGAGATGTTTCACAGCTGTCTGGGCCTAGTGGCCCACAGGCAGCGTTTATCCAGCAGCCAGAACATCCATCTGTGCCGGCCCCCAGGTCAAGATCTACTGGCTCAAGGAGCTCACCAGAGCCATCACCACCAAGGACCAGCAGACCAGCATCACTACAGCTGCCTCCACCTCCATCTGCGGCTGCCACCAGGTCAAGATACACCTCAGCACAAAGGCTCCACCACAGCCATCACCTTCAACCCAGCCAGCAAGGAGGTCTCGTGGAGGTCTCGTATAGCACTTGTACACCCCACCTACACAGCAGCCCATGCACCATCACCTACACAGCAGCCAGACCCACTGTCTTGGAAGACAGACAAAGACCTTGACACTTTCTTGACATTTATAATGAATAGTTGGTTGAAAGTTCTGATGTTCAATTTTGTAAATAGTTATATTTTCCAGTTTCTTATATTTATATAAATAGTTGGTTGAAAAAAACATATTTATAATAAATTGTTGGTTGAAAAAAAAGGTTGATTGCTCAATTTGTATTTGTACACATCACATGAACCTTGGTATGTAATATGAAGTTATTATTCAGTCCTAATGTATCTCAGTCCCTGCTGTGGTGAAAGTAGAGTGATAAATACCTGTTTTACTCAAAATTCGAATTGAATGTTTTTCATTTTAGACATGAATTACACATTTATGTACAGTGTAATTCAAATATTTCACGGCTTTTGTGAACCTAAGACTTTGGTAACCAAATCTAAAACACCGAAACATTTCGATCACATGAGTAAATTTGTGTTTTCACAAGAGTTTTGAAGATTTTCCGCAAATCAGATGTCATATTTTAAGCTTTTGAGCTACTTATCTCATCAAACAGTGCTCTAAGGTGAGTAATTTGCATATATAGCAATATCAGAGATTGTCCTGAGCATTTTGATATTTAACACATGGGGTGCCATGTTAGAAGAAATACATTTAAAAGATGATTTAAGAAAACATCTAAAAATCGAGAAAATACCCTTAGACTCCAGAGGGTTAAAGACCTTGGACCGGACCAACCCGATTTGTATATATCACAGCAAGCTCGTGAAAAAGACAAAACGTATCAACGAGGCTTCTCACGTAGCTGGTACACCAGCAAGGCATGGCTAGCTGGATGCAAACAGGTAAATGCTTGCTCTTCAAACAGCCGGGGACAGATACGATCTGTTCAGAAACTAGACAAAAGTTAAACAAGTACAAACCACAGACTGTCTGTGTCATGGTGAATACAGTCGCTGGTTTATTTATGTCTGTACAGGCCGTTGTTGTGAGTGTGGACGGTCGGAGCATATATAACGTTAGCTTAGCCAAGCTCCATTTAGAAAACACGCATTTTAAAAGGGTTTTTCGCCTGTCGTCTGTCTGCAGACTTGTCAAAGCATTAATTCATGGTTTTTACTAACCGGTATGTTGTTAATTCGGCATCATTTTGAAACGTGTATTACAATTAAATCACGGTAAAATATGTTCATCTTGTTGTAGTTGTAGCCCCCTTACTAACAATTCTCTCTCTAGCTTAGCATGCTCAGCCCGACACAGCCTGGTTGTTCCTGGCCCTAGAACCATGATTTTATCGGGCCAGAAAAACTGTGAATTAGGACCCGCTAGCCGGTACTAGGCCAAGTGGAAACGCAACCAAAAACAGGCCCTGCATGGCTCAGCACTGTCTGTGTCACAGTCGCTGGTTTATTTATGTCTGTAGGCCGTTGTTATGAGTGTGGAGTGAGCACATACAACGTTAGCTTAGCCTGGTCGACCCAATCTCCATTCAGAAAACAAGCATTCTAAAAGGTGTTTGGCCTGCCGTCTGTCTGCAGACTTGTCAAAGCATTAATTCATGGTTTTTACTAACCGGTATCAGTATGTTGTTACTTCGGCATCATTTAGAAACGTGTATTACAATTTAATCACTTTAAAATATGTTCATTTTGTTGTAGTTGTAGCTCCCGAGCGCGTCTTGTTTGAATGATGCGAGTAAACACAGCTGGCAGCCGCGGTGAAACTTGAGCGACGAGAGCGATGCGATAGGAGCGTTTAGAGCGAAGCGAATATTCACATCACATCCGGTCTGAACGCAGCATTAAAGCGAGCTCCGCGCTGCACTGGAAACGCGCCATTACATCACCAGAAGTGCTAATTTAAGGGGTCATTTCTCCCAAAAAAAAAGTTTTACTCACTATATTAACAGCCTCACCAAAAATATTTTACACCAGCCGCCACTGCCCCCAAAGCTTTGTTCTTATTTGAAAGAAGACCTTAACCCAAAGTATTCTTTAATGTGTTAATAAAGGTTCATTAGTTTGTCTGTTTTGCACATCCTCATATTAATATCTTTGTACATCCAGCACTGTACTAATAGCAGTGTAATAGCAGCTGATAGCAGTGCAATAGCAGTGTGATAGCAGCTGATAGCAGTGTAATAGCAGCTGATAGCAGTAGGGTGACCAGATGTCCCGCTTTGCGCGGGACTGCACAGCATTTTCCCGACTTTTGGTGCGTCCCGCAAATTGAGACGATGTCCCGCATATTTCATTTTGATTGGCTAAAACGCTTTTCTTTAAAATCAGATTCATCCAATGGCTGTTGAGAAAGCAGGGAAGGCTATCATCAGGGGGCTGTGTTTGCTGTCAATCAAACTGTAACACACGGCGGGTGCTGGTCAAGTGTTAACCAATGAGAGTAACTCACTCACACACACCACCCCACCCCGCCAAACAACAACAACGAACGCAGGCGACGCAGCAGGTTATGGAAAATGGAGGAAACTGAAACTACAACAAAGACTGGGAAGACACTTACCCGTGGGTGCAGCCAGTGCAGGGCGACTCTCAGAGAGTTTTGCAATCTTTGCAAGAGTCATTTTTTTATTTCACATGGCAGTGAATACGACGTCAAAAAACACAGAGAATGCGATTCTCACAAGAAACGTGTCGCTCACAAAGAGACATCCCACTCTATGGAGACATTCCTACTCAAACCAAAAAATGATGGCCACTCAGACAAGGTAACAGCAGCAGAAATAACCAGTGTTTACCATACAGTGCAACACTCCCATCATACCGGTCACATGACTGGTAACAAGCTAGCCCCGACCATTTTTCCAGACTCTGAGATAGTAAAGAAAATGTCATGTGGTCGGACAAAAGCAGCGTCCATAATAACAGATGTGCTTGCCCCTGCCTCTGTGGAGAGTTGTTTGACAGAGTCAAAGACACCAGTGGTTCTAGGTGACAGAAGGCCCATCTTCTGTTGCTGTGATGGACAAAACTGAGAGCTATTTTATTTTATGTATTATTATATGTTTCTGTTCCCTCCTGGCCAGTGTTGGTTTTATTTTATCTTTTAATTTATGTTGTGCCTACTTGTACAGGTAATACACTAGTTGAATTAAGAAGATGCATTTCTAAACACTTGAAGTAATAATGCCTGCTGCCTTGGTTAGCCTTAGTTTACTTTTCTTTATTAAAAAACTGCATTTTGACTTCACTTTCTGCTCTGTTGTTATATATTTGTTACGTTTTCTTTTTCCGGGGGTTGCTGTTGAGAGGGTGTCCCACATTGTCCCACATAACCATACTCCTTGTCCCACATTTGGTTTGTTACGATCTGGTCACCCTAGATAGCAGTGTAATAGCAGTGTGATAGCATGCTGATAGCAGTGTAATAGCAGTGTAATAGCAGCTGATAGCAGTGTAATAGCAGTGTAATAGCAGCTGATAGCAGTGCAATAGCAGTGTAATAGCAGCTGACAGCAGAGAGCACAGAGCAGCAGTAACTGGCCACAGCACGAGCAACTCCAGCATTAACCTGCCACTGTGTGTCTGCCAGGAGCAGGTGTGCTGCAGGTACTGATGGACACATCCCTTCTACAACACATGGATTGAAATAAAGTTTTCTACAAACTAACAAAAATATTGTTTACATTTAGTGTTATTAAAACACATTACGTGTATCCTTGAGGTTCTCTCTCTTAAACATTTGCAAAACTGGCAGTGTTTGTAATGGTGCATTGTTTGCATCAATGGTTCCCAATCCTAGGGGTACTTGAGGGGATCGCAAGGCGCCAATTTAAAAACCTTTCTTAAATTATTTTTAAATATGAATCATTTTCATTGTCAGTGAGTAACAGTTCCTCACAGGATTGTGTTGATTGTAATAACACTGTACTTCTCATTCACACCGTGGAGGTGCATATAGCAATTAGCTAACATTAGCCCCAAAGTGGGGTAAGAATGGATGCATGGTTAGGCAGGGATAAATACCGGTACCGTCGCTGCGGAACTGGGTTAAAGAGAGCCCAGTAAAAAAAAAGCAGCCAAGACCAAAGACAGGCAGTCCGGTGAGTGTTCAAATATTCTCATAGTTTTGTAAAACCATAAATGAGAACATGATACATGTAAAACAGTAAATGTCATAATTCTATCACTATATCGTACAGTAGATTAAAGACTGTGCAGTCTACAAGCCAAGGAACAAAGACCACAACTGGAATGCCGATGGTGTGTTTTCCTCAATTCGTTTTACGCGCATTTTCAATAAGAAAGTGGAAAGGCACAATTGAAGGAACAGCATGAATTAGTTTAAAATGAGCCTTCAACACAGCCTGCCTCTCGTTCCAGTCAATCTGAGGTTTCTTAAATGGCACACTGCATATTTAGACACAAGAACAAACAAACTGCTATTTCAAAGGGACTTTAGTGTGGGAGCTGACGGTGTAGCCGGCTGACAGAGAGTGTCCTGTTAGTGGGCAGTGGAGAGGTGGCACCACTACACAGCGCTGCCTGTGATTCAGAGGGGAAAATGTTATCACAGTAATGCCGTAAACAGAAAACGTTCCAGGGCTCCCCTACGGGAAACTGGGACACAAACACATACAGCTCACTGAGTCTGAGGCTGCTGGAAAACCAATATAGACCTACAGTAAATGGATAGTAAGTCACTTTTGATCATGCCATGACAGCACAGAAGGTATTGTCTGTGTGAGTGGGGAGCAGGTCTGCCTACACCCTACCTTGATGGATCCCATTGAAAACGCTCTTCCTTCTGCAAACTAGAGAGAGAGTATGTGTTTGCTCAGCGGCCGGCAGCATGCCCTTATATCTGATGACAAATACTCTGTATCCGTCTAAAATTAGGTAGAAGTATTTGCGCTGATATTGACTGGATTGAGGTCAATTAATCAAAGCACTCTTTGAAACCTCTTCCATGTTTGGGGTGTGAACATTTTTCAGGGCCTTGAATAATTCTAAAGTGAAAGAAACAAACCAACATGGCAGACCATGCCCTAAAACTGCTGCTGCTGCATTCTACACTTTCCCGGCACTGAAGTACCACATACAGAAATTCCCTACGTGTTTCTGACGAAAGAAGGTAGTAACGTTAGGGACATTACTGTCATGAGAAAGCGACAGCACTGAATCAATGTGAGTGCACAGCGATCGGTCTGAAAAGTGGGAGGTCTCAACCTGTGTGGGACCCTCACACATTGATGTCACATGAGCTGTTAAAGACACAGTTCACCCCAAAATACTTCACCTGCTAACTGAATAACTGCGCAGAGGGAAGAGTGAACCTAATCATCGACAAGAGGCTCGTGCCCTCTTGTTGCCGTGTAGAGGTCTGTAGAAAGAAAAAGTTCCAACACTAAAGTGCTTACAACAAAGTCTGAGGATTAGGAGTGCCATCTAGTTCCATTATACATAAGAGAAGGCAGACATCTCTGCGGCTGATATGTCAAATAGCAAAACAATGTAGATTGTAGACAGCATTACAAATCAAACTTAACATGTGTATTACTAATTTGGAGTTGGTCTCTTACCCTTTAAGACAGCATACAGTAAGTCACTAAAGCAACCTTATTACATGGCATAGTTGAACACTCAATTCTAGGTTCTGATCATAAGACCATGTGCAGTCATATTACTTTATAAAGACACATTTCATATATACACATTTGTTTACATCACTTGATCAGAAAACCCCACAGAATTGCTGTCTTATAGCTTCCATCTATCCAGGGTTGCGAACTCTCACGCATCTGGCGTGTGACACACGCTTTCACTCTCAATCTCACGCTCTCACGCTGCCCAAACTATTCTCACGCCAAAAACAAGATGAACCGCGATTATTTTCGGTTGGTTATTTACAATGTTGAGTTGACAGCTGCTGAAGCTGTCGATCCGCTGATCCGCTCCCTCCCCGCCCCCACCACTCTTAACAACGTTAACAGACAGCAGAGCAGTGGGAGCCGGTTGGTCAATCCCCGACCCGTATTGCGCATGCTCAGATCTAAGATCCAGTAGAAATGATAAAAAAGTAAAAGTCTGCTGTTTATTGTTCTACTAGACCAAAATAGAGTCAAAGAGTATATGAGAGTGAGAGTGTGTTAATTAATATATTTGGCAGTTTGGAGTAAGTCTGTAGATGTGTGTGTGTGTGTGTGTGTGTGTGTGTGTGTGTGTGTGTGTGTGTGTGTGTGTGTGTGTGTGTGTGTGTGTGTGTGTGTGTTTCATGTATAGGCCTCTCACGATAATTAATTTTGTTGGATACATTTTCCCAGAAATTATTGCGATAAACGATAATATTGTCGGCACCGTTGTATGACCATTCTAGACCACTGACATTATGAGAATATATAATAATAATTCAAGTACATCCTTTCAAACTGCTAGTCACATCCTCATGGAAATGGAAATGTATCGAGTTCATTTGTATTTATCGTACGATAACTCATTCAATTGTTTATCACGACAGGAAAAGGAACGAGACAGCAACCCAAACACCATCTTCTCCCCGAGACAGAGGAGATGTTTTTTGGACAATAAAACAGTGGAAACATGTGTTTGACTATCATTAGTGAATGAAACTTTGTGCCCTTTAAAGTCTGTCCAATATTGTGTATTTGCATATATTGTATATATATATATCCTATATATAATAATGTCCTGCTCCTGACACGATAGCAGTCATTTAGTGCGCATATGTGTAATTAAACCCATGATATCAAAATCTCACTCCAGCCAGGTACCCAAAGTTGGCAACCCTGCTATATGCTTCCGATTGACGAGCATCCAACCGAGCTTTAAAAACATTTAGTGGCACCAGATTGTTCAGTTTCCATTTAATTTGCAGACAGACAGAGGAGCTGCGCATCTAAAAGCTGTCTTCCCTAAGACAGTCCTAGCAGTTGGCACATTTAATAAAACCACAGCATTCGATCTCAAGCAGTAGCCACTTACAATTCTCCGAGAGATCAGGGAGCAGATATAAGATGGAAGTTTCCCTAACATGGCTTTGTATATAAAAATGTACCAGTGACTGAGCCTCCGTACAGTTAGTGAAAGCAAACCAGCCCTTGCATACAGGGTACAGTGATGGGTTAATGCTTTACAGTTTGTCACAAATCTCAGTGCACTGTGATACGCAGCATCTAACTTGACCAGGCAATGGGCAGGTGCATTCATATAGACCAGATCCCCATAGTCCAGCACAGGTCAAAGGTCACAGAGCCTTTTCCTGGCCTCAAGCGAGAAGCAGGACTTGTTCCTGAAAAAGAACCCTAGCCTAACCCTCAGCTTTCTAAGCAGGTTATTGACATGAAGTTTAAAAGTGAGACAATCATCAAGCTCTGGCTTGAGGTATTTGTAACAGGTAACCACAGCTTTTGAAAAGAGCATTACCTTGGTTTTCTCAAAATTTAAAAGAAGCTTTAGCTCAGAGAGCTGAGTCTGAATCATGTTAAAAACAGCCTGTGATTTAACACCAGCCTCCTTAATGGAGGGACCCAGAGATGGGGACTCGAGTCTGCGACTCGTACTCGAGTCGCACTTAAGTCGCACACACAGAGACTTCAGACTTGACTTGGACTCGTGACCAAAAGACTTCAGACTCGACTTGGACTCGTGTGTTGGGACTCGTGAACAATCATTGTGTTTTCTATTTTTGGCGTATTAAAGGTGGGGTAGGTACATTTGAGAGAAACCGGCTCCAGATCGCTAGAATTTGAAAATACACAACCGGAGATAATCTGCTAGAGGCTGCTACTTCCTTATAGATGCCGCCTCCTCCAACACACATGAACGAGTACATGACCAATGAGGGCACGAGATAAGTTTGTGCCCAGATGGAAGGCTGACAGGCAGGTAGGCCATCCAGTTATTTTAGCCGGGCTCATTATGCAGACGTGCGCGCCTCTGTTACTACCTCGTAGTAACACAATGGCGACCGGCGGCACACCTGCAGCTGTACCGCTTGTAATTAGGTTCAACTACAAACACTTCGAACAAAACGCCGGCGGCACCAACAAAAGGAGCGCACACTGCAAAGTCTGCAATATCAAAATCAAGGATGCTGGCGCAACAATGTCGAATTTCATCAGGCACTTGAAAACTCACCCGGAGAGGTCAGTCCCATTAACGCATGGACGGTTAGCAAACATGTTTAGCTCAGCATCAGCTATGTAATGTTAACTTAGCTTGCTGCTAGCTTTGTAACTGAATATTTGAAAACATTAGTGAATTGCTTGTCACACTTGTTTGAGTTGAGTGGCGTTGACATCCAACTCTTGACATGACATAAAAAAGGTCGGTGACGTTAATCATTACCCGCTTTTAAGTACTTTTAACAGTTTCCCTGCGGGGGATTAATAAAGTATTTGTGATACTGATTTCTGATTCTGAAGTGTTTTGCTTATAAGTTGCTGTTTAAAGTGATCATATAACAAACAACTAATCAGTACTGATACTGTATGCTAATAGATATAGGAGTGATAATAACACAGTAAATGCTTTGAATTTCTTAGATATAGCTGTGCAGTACTCTTAACAGACTGGATAGCAGCAGACAATAGAAGGCTTATTACAACCAGAAGAGACATGAGACTTTTATTTGTTTAGAGACTTGAGACTTGACTTGGACTCGTGACCAAAGACTTAAGACTTGATCAAGTCTCACCCCACAAAGACTTGAGACTTGACTTAGACTCGTGACCAAAGACTTGAGACTTGACTTGGACTCGTGACCAAAGACTTGAGACTTGACTTGGACTTGCAAAAAAAGACTTGTGAACATCTCTGGAGGGACCTGCACAGTACATCACGGTATCATCCGCATAAAAATTTAAAGTATCTTCATCCACATTTTCACCTAAACAATTGATGTAGATAGAGAATAAAAGTGGACCCAAAACAGAACTTTGGGGAACACCATTAGCAATGTTCAACCACTTAAAAGAAAGCCCATCAAAATGAACACATGGGGACCTTTCAGAGAGGTAGTTCACAAACCACCCCACTGCATGGCTGGATAGGCCAATACTGAGTAGCCTCTGCTTTAACATGTTGTGGTCGACGGTGTCAAACGCTTTGGAAAGGTCAATAAACAGAGCTGCACAACTCTGCTTATTATCTAAAATACTAGTAATGACATTCACCACTTTCATTGTGGCAGTGATGATGCTGCGTTGCTTTCTGAAGCCTGACTGATGTTTAGACAGGATGTCATTTGTACATAAAAACACCTTTACCTGTTCACTTACTAAGTGTTCAAGAACCTTAGCCAGAACTGACAACTTAGAGAAGGACCTATAGTTATTTAAAAAGGTGGCTTCCCCTCCTTTTAGCAAAGGCAGGACATATGCTGACTTCCACAATTTTGGAATTGTGTTAGTGCTGAGCGAGAGGTTAAAAAGAGTAGTGAGAGGTGGAGCAATAAAATCTGCAGCTATCTTTAAAAAGAAAGGTTCTACGTTGTCCGGGCTGGCCGGTTTCTTAGGATCCAACTTGGTTAAAGCTTCACGAACAACATCAACAGTAAAAGGGGTAAAACTAAAAGGGGTTTCCAAAACACGTTGTTCAGAGTCACAGACTGGGGTGTTCACAGAAGCAGAGTTAGTGACAGAATCAAACAGAGAACCACAGGACACAAAATGCTCATTAAAGCAATTTAGCTTAGTAACCCTGTCCGATATAGAGCCAGATGCTGTGGTTAATGACAGTTTGTGGTAACTGACAGATAGTACTTTGATTTAGCACTTTTGACATTTGAAGTGAAGCTATTCCTTAGCTGCCTAAAACGCAGCCACTCTACCTCTGAGCCTGATTTCCTAGCCTTTGCCCAGGCCTTGTTTCTCTCATGAAGGAGACTAGACAGCTCAGCAGAAAACCAAGGATTGTCTCGTCCCTTTACTCTAAATGTACGCAGGGGTGCATGTCTATCAATGATCTCCATAAAACCAAGATAAAAATAAGACCATGCGGTTTCTACATCAGCACACAGATCGATGTTACCCCAATCAAAATAAAAAAGATCATGCGCAAAACCCTGCTCCACAAAATGCTTTTCGTCTCTCTTAATGATAATGCGAGGTTTAACCTTTTGGACCTTAGTGTCCTTAATTGGGGCTACAGCACAGTGATCACTCAGATCATTTGCAAATACTCCCACAGATGAATATTTATGGGGAACATTAGTTAGAATGAGATCAATTAGGGAAGATTTATTAGGGGACTTAATGTTAGGGCGAGTCAACAATCTGAGAAACATTTAAAGAGATACAAAGGTTTTTCAAATCCTCTGACACTGCAGTTAACCAGTCCCAGGGGTCTGTAACAACTCACCACCATGACCTGTTTACCCTTTGCCACTTCTATATTTATGGCTAAATATTTAAATTGTTTACTGATCGATTTGGAAACTAATGTGGATACTGTTCAAAATCAATGTTTTATGGCATAATGTACCTGGCATAATGTACCTTAAACATACCGTCAGTTTAAATGCTATTTTATTCTGGAAAAAAACGGAAGTTCTCAATACCAAGCTTTTATTCTGAAAATCCATCATGACGACATCCGGGACTACCGCCCATTAGTATCATTAAAGTGGCTGTTGATGTCGTTAACATGTATTACATATAAAGTTATGAAAGAGATAAGGAGGAGAAAAGGCATGTGGAAGTAAGCAATGAATGTAAAATGTCGAAATCCTCTGTTTAACGCGATATCGGACACAGACGAACGAGGGGGGAAGTCCCCTACGTCACTACAGCTCACAGAGAGGAGGAGCGAACAGCCAGCAAGCGGGAAGGACGAATGCTTGTGAGCTCTCTTCAGCACGTCCAGCACCTGAGAGAGGAAGCTGCAGCATTTCTCTCCTGACTGAACACGATCCTGTTTGTAACATTACCATTAATTAAAGTACCAATTAGCAAGTACCTTCTCAGAGACTCCATTTAGTCTCCTTTTTAAGCTTCTCTCCTGGACGCGAGAAAAACGATCACGGTTTACAATCTGGTGACCCGCTGACGTGATCTTCGTTGGACCGGGAGAGACTAAAGGCCCTGACACACCAAGCAGTCACCAGAGGACTAGCCGACGCTGAAGTCGGCTGTTGCCTGGCCGTGTTCTCCTGCGTTTTGGCCATGTGTCGCACGGGAACACACCGCACCGACTTCAGTGCGTGAGTGGCAATAACTCTCCTTTCCAGCAGGCGGCGGTAGTGTGTATTCGTCATTCAAAAGAGCCAACAACCGGAAGACAGAGAAGAAGAAGAGTATCTTTTCTCCGTAATATCATACAGAGCTTTGCATCATTCCAGATCGCCATGATGAGATGAAAATGAATAGCAGTCTGTGTGTGCCTTCTTAAATCGTTTGTTTACGTCCCTCACTTCCGCTTCGCTTCTCATGCACTGATTCGCTAGCTGAACAGCCAATCAGAGTGATTATTTGGTCCGACTGCCAGACCCGATGCATGGCCGATTCAACATGTTGAATCGGCCATGCATCGGGTCTGGCAGTCCAAATAAGGCGTGTCACGGTCGACGGTGCGGGACACACCAACCTGACTACGGCGCCGCGAATGCCCGCCAGCCTCTGACGGCCTCTGACTCCCAAAATCGGGTTGGTGTGTCAGGGCCTTTAGAACCAGCTGTTTGACGGGGACGCGCCGTCCGTTCGACACACAGCGAGCTCGAAAGACTTGGTAAGAGGAAACCTGTGAAGTCGAATTCCTCATAGTTTATCCAGGACAATGTTAAATGTGTGTGTCTGACGGAGGCCAGCGGATCCTAAAAATAGCTGTGCATTTAATGTTAAAACAACCAAATGTATAACAATAAGAATTATATACCTTGGGGCGTTGCTTTGTCACAAGCAGGGTGAGTTCACATTTCTTCTTTTTCTTACATTTAACCCTGCATGCTATTAATTTGTGTGTGTGTTGTATTTTAAAATATAAATGTGTGTGGCCATTGTACTTTGGGTAGGTGTCTTGTTGTGTTTTCATGTAGGTGTATCTTGTTACGTTAGTAGTTGGTTAGCCTATGACGTAAGGATATATAAGTCCATTTAACGATTATTGTTAAGATCTATGGGACATAGCGAATTGGTTAAGGACCAAGTAATTGAAAACCAACAAGGCATAGCGAATCAACTTAGGGTTGAGTAACTGAAGACAGTGCTAGTCGAAAACAGTTGAGAACTGTTTTAAAAAAGTCCTTTTTGAGGAAAGGCTTGATTAAGGTGTCATAACTGTTCTATTTTCAACCGAGATATTGCGGGTGGAATACGGTATTTGGGGTTTCAGCAGCATTACATTAAATTGACGACGGTCATTTAATAGTCTCTGATAGGTGTTATGAATGAACACATGCGCAAATCGCCAAGATATAATTGCAAAGTGGTTTCTAATTAAAAGATGAGAAACTTTACATAATAGACTTTCAAACTAGACTGTAGAATATTCAAACACCATTTATTGAAGCTAACACAAATTATGACATTTGCATAATTCCATACATTACGGTATGCACTGTACACAGTAGATTTAGATTTTCACCAGATTTCTATTTTCATATCTCAAAGTCAAAACCATACACTGTACAATTTTTATTGTAACATTTCAGATTTAAAAAATGTTTGCATAATTTGTATCTTTTTATTTACTTTAATATTTTACAAAAAACGTTCTCATAAAAAAAATAATAATCTATAACTTTAAAAAAAGATTTAATAATAAAAAAAAATAACTTTAAACAACTAAAAAAAAACAGATTTAAAGTTAAGTTCGGATGACATAGGATATTATTTATCAGGAACGAAGGTGCTAGTCGGAGGATTAGTGTTTCAATCTTTGATAACTTAATAATATTCATTCGAATAGGAAGAGAGCATGTCACCGAAAGAAACTCAGTTGAGACCAAAAGGAGAGTCAGGCTCAACTGCAAGTATCAAGGAAAGGGTAAAAATCAGATCAGATGCTTTAACCTTTCCAATTAAAAGACAGAAGACATGGAACCAAATAGAGAAACTGTTGGAACAGTGGCAAACAAGAGGACTGATTCCAGCAGATGATCAACCTGGACCAACAAAAGCCCATAGAAGAGCAGTACTCGACGATGAGCACGAACAATGCCTACAACTAGGGATGCACGATAATTATCGGCCCGATATTAGGAATTATGACGTCATCCCGATAAACCGATACCAGTATTAATAGCCCCGATAATATACAATATATTTTTTGAGTAAAAAAAAAGAAAAAAATACTGCGGTGTGGGTGGATTTGGATGAGGGGCGCTTGTTTTTCACTCGGCTCCTCCCGTTTTGCCAGTACTGTGGTGTTAGTGGTTTAGGAAGAGGGGAGTTCTTCACAAATCCAGCGCTCCCTAATACTTCGAACCTGATCAGTCACCTGAAACATCGCCATCGCTACGATGGTGTGTTAAAAGCGTACGAAGACAATAATACAATACTGTGTGTGTGTGTGTGTGTGTGTGTGTGTGTGTGTGTGTGTGTGTGTGTGTGTGTGTGTGTGTGTGTGTGTGTGTGTGTGTGTGTGTGTGCAACACGTTCTCACTCTCATCCCGTCACATATTGACGGACGGTCAGGGCCCCTCCCCGTCGCTATATTACGTACAGGGTACCCCTTTCCCGTCATTTTTCTACCGGCAGGGCGTCCCATAGACCTTCATTGCGGACACAGCGGACCCCTTGCCCGTCAGGCTTCTACAGGCAGGGCGTCCCATAGACCTTCATTGCGGACACAGCGGACCCCTTGCCCGTCAGGCTTCTACGGGCAGGGCGTCCCATGGACCTTCATAATGCCTATTCTAAGGTTCATTTGGCCATTAAAATGCGTTTTGATCTCATTTTATGCGAGTAATGAGTTTTTATTTCTGATTATGTGTGCAGTACATGTACATGATGTTTAGTTTGCTAGTTATGACGAAGATTACTTCATGAATGTGTACACATTCATGGTTGCTAAGGTGGTTGCTATGGACGCTGCAACAGCTCCCAGACCACGTGATCAACAACAATGGCTGTCCTTCGTGTTATTCCCCGGTGGAAAATGCCTATTTTAAGGTTAATTTGGCCATTAAAATGCGTTTTGATGTCATTGTATGCGAGTAATGAGTTTTTATTTCTGATTATTTGTGCAGTACATGTACATGATGTTTAGTTTGCTAGTTATGACGAAGATTACCTTACGTCTGGGAGGAAAATACATGGGGGAGAGCCTCGTATTTTTAAAATCTTTTTTTCCTTCTAATTTGTTATTCTTTTCAAAATAACACACTGGTATTTACTCACCAATAACACACAATTATCCTTGCTTTTATTTATTGGTTTAATTCCATAATCTCGGTCTTTTTTGGTGTCCGTCAGGAACTGAATTTCAAAATAAAAATAACCGGAAACAGACGTAGGCCTGTAAGGGACAGTTCGCCAAGGTTACAGCGTCAAACAGCTGTTTGAAATGCAACGAAACCACGCCAGACTATCCAAAACTGGAATCTAACGCCCCCCCAGAACTACACACTACACTATTGTTTTTCGCAAAATGTTCTATGGGACGTCTCTACTGAACGTTTTCGTTTTTCCCACAATTAGAAGTTGCCAGTATTAAACACATTGGTGTTATCCAGAGCTATTTAATAGAAGAGTTACGACACCGGAAGTCCAAAAACGGTTATCGTCACGTGGTTCATGTAGACGAGGGATCGTTCCCCGGAAGTTCATGGCGGGCAATGTGAATGCATTGATAACAGGAAATAGAACTACGATTTTTGGTAATTATTAGTGAATAAAGGTTTTGATTTGCAATATTTATACAACAAATCGATATGTGTATGTATTTACATCAATATGTTTTAAAAAATAAAATAGAATTTGCTAATATTAAGTGATAATATTAGAATTAGTGTGAACAGCTAGTTTACATGTTACTAACAGTGCCTTGGTTAAAGAGCCTGTTGCTGTTTATTTATAGCTTTGAATTCTTTCAAACCAATATTATCTTCTTAAACTTGTATGGTAGTCAGGAGGATCACTTTCTAATGTTTATTGATACATTTAGAGGGAGGGGATCTAAAGTAATGCTTTAAAATTAAGATTGGATTCATTTCTACCATTTTCTTAAATTCATGGTAGTTTCAGTAATCCCATGGTAATTGAGGACACAAGTTATCTAAATGACTGTCATCTTTATGGCTTTCAGAAAGGACAGGAGACCGACAGATGACTATCAAAGGACTAGCAGCAGCAGCAGGACTAGCAGCATATGATGATGTTAAATGTGTTGCTTTAGGAACATCCATTGCAAATACATGGAATTCAATAAACATTGAATAGCATATCATGCAGTTTGTCGGTGCCTTTTCCTCCGTGTTGTCCTGGTTTGCTGTGCTGCCTCCTAGTCGCCACCATGGTTTGCTGTGCTGCCTGGGGATGCTCAAATCGCTCAGAGAAAGGAGTACGAATGTACGGCTTCCCCACTGACACAGAGCGGAGGAAAAAATGGCTGGCTCAAGTCAGCAGGAGCAATTTCACGACCAACAGCAACAAAATATGTGATGTAATTATATACAAACACTGCATTTGCACTTTTTCACAAAACGAAAACCACACCATTGGGAAAGCTTAATGTTTTGTTTAATACAAAAAAACAGGGAAAGGCTTGAAAAACACAGAGAGTTGAGACTCAGGGTGCAGGGTGAGGGTCTCAGTGCAGGTATTCAGGCTCCATTGAATCCCCCTCTGGTTCTTGTGCTGAAAGAGGGAGTAACAGACAGGAGAAAGGGTTATACACACACCTATATAGCACACCTATTGCCTTGGGGAGATAAGGTGTTTACTTATATAAAACAGTAGTATTAAACATACCTTGTGTTTTCACTCTCACTTAAGTCCTTCTCCCTTTGCCATCAATCCAGAATCAGCTGAGCTGCAACATTATACAGACGGGTAATAATCAACAGAAGGACACAATATGGCTCTGCTAAAAACACTCACTCTTACACGCACCAAAGTTATATTTATCTAATATTTAACTCCCTCCACCCACGCATACAATCCCGTTTAGAAGCCCCGCTTCTCTAATTCAACACGTTGGACGAAATGACATTAAGAGAACGGAATGTACGATTGAAAGGCTGTTAAACGTGTGTTGCTAACTTGCTTCGGTATGCTAGCTTAATCTGTTATCTGTAAACGTTCCCTAAATCTACTAATTTAGGGATAATCCACTGACATCCTTTAATACACATGTTCATTTGAATCAGATGTACTGATAATATCCGCAATATAAATCTTTAAACTTCTTCTTACCTTTAAAAGTCCGTCACGAACGGTGTATTATGCTGCAACTCCACAGCTCTGCTAGCCTTGGCGCTAACTTCCGGGGAACGATTGAGAGGCTCCACGATCCGCCATTGCTGTAAAAAAGTGGTCCATTGGAGTGAACGGAGATGTCGTAACTCTTCTATTAAATGGCTCTGGTGTTATCAAATGTAAAACATATAATTAATAAATGGGTAAAAATCGCTGTCCATAATGCGCAGCATCAATATATAGCATTAATATACATGACAGCTCATTGATACTTTGTAATTCTACTCCACTACAATTCAGAGGTTAACCTGGTATTTTTACTCCACTACACTTATTTGAGTTACTTTGCAGATTCTGATTAATGATGTGAAATATATAAACAACCCTTAAATCAGACTTTAGTTACACCTGAGTAAAATTCAGGGAAGGTGATTGTCAAGTGCCAACAATCAGGAGAGATATTTGATAGTTGGTGCTTGAGAAGACTAAACATGTATCTGCAATTGACATTAATGGAAACGAGTAATAAACTATATTAATTACTCGTTATTCTCTACTAATAGTTAATTAAAGACTATATATTATGGTTATTTTGCACATCCCTTTTAAGATTTCAAGATTGTAAAGGTGTATTGACATATCATTTACACAACTTACGGTGTAGGTATGAAATGAATGAAAAACTTGGGTCACAGGTTCCTCAACAGTGCATTACAAGACACCTATCAATATGTGTGTACCTCCACCATTAAACTGTCATATTCTGCACATTTCTTATTCTATCTACATACATAAGAGTATAATTAATGTGTATAATATCAGTTAAAATAAGTGCTTCAACATAGTTACCATTGCAGGAAAGCAATATATTAGACGTTAAGTACTTTGTATTTATCTGTAGATAGATACCCCCAACGTTTTTTTCTTATTTAAAAGAAGACCTTAATCTGTTATTTAATGTTTAAATAAAGGTTAATTCGTGTTTCTGTTCTGCACCTCCTTCTATTAATATCTTTGTACATCCTGCACTAAACTGTTTTATTGAAGATATCACTTATAGTATCTTCTTGATTTTTTATATTCTATATTTCTATCACAGACCTTCTACTTTCCCCCTATGAAAGTATATGTACTCTTAATATTTTTTTAATCAAATATAACACATAAAAACAATAATTCAATAACGTGCTTTAACCACTAGGCACACAAGGTACACACAGACACTTGTAGTTTTATTCATGCTTTCACATAATTGTACAGCATATTGCTATGCTATTTCAGACTCAGTATTTACATTCTTACATTCAAAATTCAATCCAATTCAAATCAGTAATATCTTTAAAAACTACAAGTCCTTATATCAGCTATGCACCGTTATGGTGTAAATATAACCTATCTATGAATTATATCAAATGTAAAAGTCAGCCGAATTAGTGTTGATACTGCAAGGAGACGTATTGTGTGAAGAGAAATTGAGAAGTTTTTTAATTGTTGATATATTTATGATCCACGTCAAGTATTCAGTTTCGGCGGCATTTCTTCAGTTTTTCCAAAGGTCTTCTCATCAGGGCGCTATACATAAAGAACTACGGCAGATCTGTAATATGTAATGCAGCCGAACCGTGTATTACAATGCCATTATGTGATGACTTTCAAAGAGAAAAGCAAGAGCACTCGGAATTAAGTATTATTTTAGTCTTTTCAAATGTTTTCCGGCTTTCATATAATATAAACAGCAAATCCCAGCATGCATTGCGGCTAAAACATCCAATCAGCGTAGCTGAGAATCTTGGGTAATCGCTCGAAATGCCCACGTCTGTTTCCGGTTATTTTTATTTTTAAATTCAGTTCCTGACGAACGCCAAAAAAGACCGAGATTATGGAATTAAACCAATAAATAAAAGCAAGGATGATTGTGTGTTATTGGTGAGTAAATAAAAGTGTGTTATTTTGAAAAGAATAACAAATTAGAAGGAAAAAAAGATTTTAAAAATACGAGGCTCTCCCCCATGTATTTTCCTCACAGACGTAAGGTAATCTTCGTCATAACTAGCAAACTAAACATCATGTACATGTACTGCACAAATAATCAGAAATAAAAACTCATTACTCGCATACAATGACATCAAAACGCATTTTAATGGCCAAATTAACCTTAAAATAGGCATTTTCCACCGGGGAATAACACGAAGGACAGCCATTGTTGTTGATCACGTGGTCTGGGAGCTGTTGCAGCGTCCATAGCAACCACCTTAGCAACCATGAATGTGTACACATTCATGAAGTAATCTTCGTCATAACTAGCAAACTAAACATCATGTACATGTACTGCACAAATAATCAGAAATAAAAACTCCTTACTCGCATAAAATGAGATCAAAACGCATTTTAATGGCCAAATGAACCTTAAAATATGCATTATGAATGTCCATGGGACGCCCTGCCCGTAGAAGCCTGACGGGCAAGGGGTCCGCTGTGTCCGCAATGAAGGTCTATGGGACGCCCTGCCGGTAGAAAAATGACGGGAAAGGGGTACCCTGTACAATATAGTGACGGGGAGGGGCCCTGACCGTCCGTCAATATGTGACGGGATGAGATTGAGAACGTGTGTGTGTGTGTGTGTGTGTGTGTGTGTGTGTGTGTGTGTGTGTGTGTGTGTGTGTGTGTGTGTGTCTGCGCGCGTGCGTTGGAGCTATGTGCAACTCAAGGCATATGCTCGAACCGGAGCTGCCTGGACGCTGCAATCATGTTGCTGAGTGTGCTGACTTTTCGTACAATGTCCCGCTGTCTGCTTCCTGCATCAAGTCAAGTGCTCGGCGCAGTTGTGTGGATAGAGCGCTCCTCTGTTTTCATTTAAACAGCTCCTTATATCCGTTAGCGCAGCTAGCTAGCACCAGATGCTAAGAACAACAATGCACGTAAGGTCTCTCTCTTGCTCGCTCGGACCACACGTACACACACCCTCCCGGTCCTCCAGATGGCCAGTCGGTGCCTGCCGGTGAGCGTGGAAGTGTGGTCTGCCACAAGCGGGCGGCAGGAGCGGGGCTGTCAGCATCAGCTTGTAGATGGTATTTTAAACTCGATGCTCTCTGAAGCTAAAGGGCGGCCGAGGAAAAAAATTACACATGCGTTAATCGCGTTAAAATAATTAGTGGCGTATTTTTTTATATTATTATCGGTTATCGGTATCGGTCTTGAGAAGCAGGAAGGTATTGGTATCGGTTTCAAAAAACCAATATCGTGCATCCCTACCTACAACAGCTAACTATATGGAGGGAAGCTGAAGAAAGATGTATAAGACATACAAGTCTGATACTCCATCTGGAATATGCCAGCCTATTGACACACAGCATAAATGTGGGCCGAGTAGCAGACCTGCCAGACATAGCAGAAAAAACAAAAGACACCGTAGCTTGTGGGAACACGACAAGGAGAAGGGAGGGGACACTTCCAGAGAAGGCAGGGCAGACACCTCCAACAATTCAAGCTCAGGAAGAACCAGAGAATGCAGGGCAGACACCTCAAACAGTTAAATATCAGATAGTACCAGAGAATCAGAAGCAGAACCATCAACCAGGAGGTTTCCAAGGAGACACGTGCAAGCGTCTTTGAGTTGTAGAAAAGCGCTAGGCCTATAGGCTATACATATAATGTATTATTATTATTATTATTATTATTATTATTATTAGGTTATGTATGTCCTATGTGTTGGACATGTGTGGTTTGACTGTGTCTCACAGGCAGGTTGCAGACAGTGTAACATCAGAGGAGACTGGGCCAACTGTACATTCTCAAACTGCACCACTTAGAACTAACTAAACAATGCAGAGATTATTTTTGTATAATTGTATTCAATAACCGTAACTAAATTAAACAGTATGAAGTGATTTGTAAATAGGAATACAGATTTGACTTAATGTTTTCATAAATATATTTTTCTCCCAGTTTGTCATGGGACTTATTTTTACCCTCTCAAAGAACTGGAACCGAGAACCGAAAATAACCGGAATCGAAAAGCAGAACCGGAATCGTTAAAATCCAAACGATACCCAACCCTATGTGTGATGCAGTAAAATCGTACCGCTCACTTACGTTAGCGGTGTCATACAAACCGTGGGAAAATGTAAAATACGATGACGAAGAAGAAGATTCTAGTGGCCCCAATTTTTGTCCATTCTGGACAAGTGAAAAATGTATTCGGACAAGTAAATTGCCAAACTCACTTGTCCATGGACAAGTACTCTCTAAATACTTTTTCTCACACTGAGGTTGGGTGATTATTGATGATGCGGGGGGGGTGGGGGAACACTCACTGGAGGAGACAAAGGACTGCTGGCAACAGGTTTCAACAGAGAGACATGAAATGTCGGATGAACCTTCATGTGTGAGGGAAGCATGAGCTTGACTGCAGATGGATTGATAATAGAGTCGATGATGAAGGGACCGACATACGGTGGAATAAGTTTCTTCGACTCCGTCTTGAGTGGATGAAAGCCAAACACTCTGACCTGGTAAGTAGTTGGGGCCGGGGTCCTGTGGCGGTCTGCGATGAGGCGGTTGCGGGCCGCGGAGCGGAGCAGGGCTGCTCGGGTGTCCCTCCACACCTTACGACAGCGACGAAGGTGGGCCTGAACAGAGGGAACAGCAACTTCCTCTTCCTGGGCTGGAAACAGAGGTGGCTGGAAACCCATGGCACAATGAAAGGGTGAAATACCTGTGGCTGCACTTGGCAGGGAGTTGTGGGCATATTCGATCCATGGCAGATGTGGGCACCATGACGAAGGGTTCCTGAAAGCCACACAACGAAGGGCCGCCCCCAGATCCTGGTTGGCCCGTTCCGTTTGCCCGTTCGTCTGAGGATGATAGCCAGATGACAGGCTCATCGATGCTCCCAGAGCCTGACAGAAGGCCTTCCAAACGTGGGAAATGAACTGGGGACCCCGGTCAGAGACGATGCCGGTGGGGATCCCATGAAGTCGAACTACATGGTTGACCAGAAGATCTGCAGTCTCTCGGGCAGTGGGAAGCTTGGAAAGAGCCACAAAGTGTACCATCTTTGAAAATCTGTCCACAATAGTTAGGATGATGGTATTTCCTTGTGAAAGCGGAAGTCCAGTAACAAAATCCAATGCCACATGCGACCAAGGGCGACTAGGTACCGGCAGCGGGCGAAGCAGGCCAGAGGGAGACTGGTGGGAGGACTTGGCGCGGGCACACACTGTACAGGCAGCAACAAAGGCCCTGGTGTCTTGAGCCATGGAAGGCCACCAGAACCGTTGTCTGAGAATAAACAGTGTGCGATGGACACCAGGATAACATGAGAGACGAGAGGCGTGTGCCCACTGCAGGACCTTGGAGCGAACAGGGGTAGGCACAAAAAGACTATTAGCTGGGCAGTTACCTGGGTTAGGCTGCGTTCGCTGAGCCTCCCTCGTCTTTGACATCCCTGGGACCCCCTGCTTCTGTCGTAATCATGGAAACCTCCCCCGGGGTATCTGTATGGAGGGCCGTTGTTTGGTGCATGTGGTGGGTGTTTCATTTGTTGTTGTGGACAATCTCTAGCCCAATGGCCCATTTGGCTGCAATGGTAACATCCCTCAAACCGTAAACGTCTTCTGCCTGTGCCTCCTTGGAAACCTCCTGGTTGATGGTTCTGCTTCTGATTCTCTGGTACTATCTGATATTTAACTGTTTGAGGTGTCTGCCCTGCATTCTCTGGTTCTTCCTGAGCTTGAATTGTTGGAGGTGTCTGCCCTGCCTTCTCTGGAAGTCTCCCCTCCCTTCTCCTTGTTGTGTTCCTACAAGCTACGGTGTCTTTTGTTTTTTCTGCTATGTCTGGCAGGTCTGCTTCTCGGCCCACATTTATGCTGTGTGCCAATAGGCTGGCATATTCCAGATGGAGTATCAGACTTGTAACTCTTATGCATCTTTCTTCAGCTTCCCTCCATATAGTTAGCTGTTGTAGGCATTGTTCATGCACATAGTCGAGTACTGCTCTTCTATGGGCTTTTGTTGGTCCAGGTTGATCATCTGCTGGAATCAGTCCTCTTGTTTGCCACTGTTCCAACAGTTTCTCTATTTGGTTCCATGTCTTCTGTCTTTTAATTGGAAAGGTTAAAGCATCTGATCTGATTTTTACCCTTTCCTTGATACTTGCAGTTGAGCCTGACTCTCCTTCTGGTCTCAACTGAGTTTCTTTCGGTGACATGCTCTCTTCCTATTCGAATGAATATTATTAAGTTATCAAAGATTGAAACACTGACAGTGAGCAGCTGCCCAGCTGCTCACTGTTTGTAAAAGTAAATAAATAGAATTTTCATTTCAATAATGTACTTTCTATACCCTTCTTCATAAACAATACTGACATCCGTGTGCTCCGCCGAGTCTGGGGGTCCGGGGATGTGAGGACAGCGCGAGGACACAGACAGGGAGGCTGCTTCACTTCATAAAGGAAATGGCGGTCCATATTAACAACACATGAGCTAAAACGCTTAATAACCTTCATTACGTGTTAGAGAAAGAACATAAGAAAGTTTGACAAAGATGAGGCTGTTAAACGGGCAGCGGATCTGCTGTGTGTAGAAAGAGAGAGAGAGAGACGCTGAGCTGCACCGTGCGGCGTGCACCGTGCAGCGATCAGCTGATACGCTTCCTGTCCTCACAACTATTATTAATCCCGGTACCGGACAATTGTTATTTGTTCCTACTCGGAACCGAGTTTTGCTTCCCAACCCTGCCACTGTGCTACACTTCCCGCTCCGCTCCGCCCGCCCCGTTAACTGTACAGAAAGCGGCGAGATGCATTTCCTTAGGAATCAACAAGCAGAACCGAAACTACATTTTTAAACGAACAATGGCGGACATGTACAATTTGCGAATGAGTTCTGCCTTTTGTAAACTGAATTTATCAATAATTTGTCAATAAATCAGGGTGAAAAACGTCACTTGTCCACCGGACAAGTCAATTGAAAGATCTACTTGTCCGATATTATAAATAACACGTCCCGGACGGTGGGACGTGTACTTTTTTGCACACTGAACCTACACCGTCAGGCGATTGTTGGACGTTCATCGCCGTGGAAGGGGACTCCAATATCTTGTGGATTGGGAGGGCTATGGTCCAGAGGAGAGGGGTTGGGTTCCTCGGCGAGACATCGTGGGCGCATCGCTGGTACGGGACTTCCACCGGGATAACGCTGGAAGACTTGGTAGACCTGGTAGACCGCCTGGAGGCGTCCCTTAAGGGGGGGGTACTGTGGTGGTTGTATTCTCCAGCCACCTCCCTTGTGTGGGTTTTCCCTTCCCCTGTCTGTGTGGGCGTGGTGGCTGTCACTCCTGGCTCCCGGCTCAACCTCCACCTGCTGCAATCAGTCGGGCACCCTCCTCTGCTACACACCTGATTTTCATCAGCCATTACTAATGGCATATCAGCGGAGGCTCCACAACCTGTCAGCGCCAGATCGTTGTTTAAACCCCTGTGGTAAAACTCTCAGCCTTCTTAGAATTAGTTAGCTATTTCCGCTACACTTGAATGTTCTTCTTACCTGTTCTTCTTGTGCTCCAGGATTACTCTCCAGTCGGATTACTCTCCACGCTCCTTCACCTCAACAGCCGCTAGCAACCGGATTACTCTCCACGCTCCTCCACCTCTACAGCCGCCAGCAACCGGATTACTCTCCACGCTCCTTCTCCTCAAAATAAAACCTTTGTAACACTCTGCCGTGTCCTGCGTTTGGGTCCTCTCAGATAACCGTAACAGCTATAGCTAGCTGTAGGTAGACACGTGGTGACAGGAGGTGGCTTAACACGTTTATATCAGTAAATTAATGTACAGTTGGATCACAAAAATCTGCATGAAGAGACTAAGCCTACTTAAATGAGTGGTTGCGTATTTAGCTATATTGTTCCAGACAGAATCTTTTAGATTTTTAGATGTGGCAGCTAAAAAAATTTAACTGCTAACATTATTTCCATTGTGGTTTCTTTAAGAAGACTCATCATGTTGCTGAAGGTAAAATACCAGAGTACCAAAAAGTACATCAGGTTAAATCTAGGGTTCACCTATTTGGAATTCATCAATGAAGGTGAGTAGCTATCTTGTGCAACAAAATGTACAGCTTTGCAGAAGCAAAAGGATGTATGTGGTATTATTTGTAGATAACTTTATTAGCTTTGGCCAGCGGGGACAATATGATTTTTGCTGTAGGCCTTTTTTAGTTTATTTTGATTTCCAAAATATGCTTCCTATTTCGGAAACCGTTTCCAAATTCCCTCATCTGAGTTAACTTGCGTAGTAGTTTGGCTAAAAGATGCAGTATTTACAGGATGTCCGCGGGGTCTTAAAAAGTATTAAAAGTTGATAAATCAATTTAGCGAAAATTAAGGCTATTAAAAAGTATTAAACGGCATTTTCCAAGGTATTAAGAAGGTCCACAACAACATGAAATACCCTTTAATTTACTGAAACAACATGTCGGGGAAACCCCCTCAAGGTGGCCCCATGCATAGCCATGGCGTTCCACTAAACTTGAAGAATCTTGTTGAATTTGGCATATTACTCTCAATGAATATAAGAAAGCACTGCGTAAAGCGAGAGCAGCCTACTACTCTTCATTAATAGATGAGAATAAGAATAATGCAAGATTTCTTTTCAGCACTGGAGCCAGGCTGACAGAGAGCCACAGCTCGATTGAGCCTTCTATTCCCATAGCACTCAGTAGCAATGATTTTATGTGCTTTTTTTAACGATAAAATTGTTACTCTTAGAAACAAAATTAATGACCTCTTGCCTTTGACCAGTATAGTGTTATCAACAGCTCCCGGAAACGTAAGTTCTAATATTACACGAGATAGTAAACTAGAATGCTTTTCAGCCATAAACCTTGAACAATTACATTCAATGATTCTCTCTTCTAAACCATCAACGTGCATGTTAGACCCAATTCCAACTCAGCTGTTGAAGGAAGTTTTTCCATTAATTAGCACTTCTTTATTGAATATTATGAATATGTCTTTATTATCAGGCTATGTTTCACAATCATTCAAAGCAGCAGTGATAAAACCGCTTCTTAAAAAGCACAACCTCGATCCAGAGGTTTTAGCCAACTATAGACCTATTTCTAATCTTCCATTCCTCTCAAATATTCTTGAGAAAGCGGTCGCAAAACAGCTGTATGATTACTTAAAATAACAATGATTTATTTGAAGATTTTCAGTCTGGCTTTAGAACACATCATAGCACAGAGACAGCTCTGCTTAAAGTCACAAATGACATTCTAATAGCCTCAGACAAGGGGCTCTCTATTCTTGTTTTGCTCGATCTCAGTGCTGCATTTGATACTATCGACCATGATATCCTATTGCAAAGACTAGAGCACTTAGTTGGCATACAGGGAACTGCTTTAGGCTGGTTTAGGTCCTATCTATCTGAACGCTCTCAGTTTGTACGTGTTAACGATGAATCTTCCACGCAAACCAAAGTTAGCCATGGAGTGCAACAGGGCTCAGTGAGCGGACCTATTTTGTTCACATTATATATGATTACGTTAGGCAAGGAATCATTCTGTAAACTTTCATTGTTATGCGGATGATACTCAACTATATTTATCAATCAAGCCTGATGAAATCAATCATCTAAATAAAATTCAAGACTGCCTCAAGGACTTAAAAACGTGGATGACCTTAAACTTTTTGATGTTAAACACGACCAAAACTGAAGTTATTGTACTTGGCCCGAAGAATCTACGAAACAAATGATCTAAAGATATACTAACTATGGATGGCATTAATTTGGCCTCCAGTGAGACTATAAGGAATCTTGGTGTTATATTTGATCAGGATTTATCCTTTAACGCCCACATAAAATCAATTTCAAAGACCGCCTACTTCCATCTACGTAACATTGCAAAACTCATTATACCCTACTGTCCTACTAGGGCATTGCGTTCCAAGAATGCAGGGTTGTTGGTTGTTCCTCGAGTCTCTAAAAGTACAATGGGAGCCAGAGCCTTTTCTTATCAAGCTCCACATTTGTGGAATCAGCTTCCAGTTTGTGTTCGGGCGGCAGACACCCTATCCGTTTTTAAGAGTGCGCTTAAGACCTTCCTTTTTGATAAAGCTTATAGTTAGGGCTGATTAGATTCAGCCCCTAGTTTTGCTGATAGAGGCTTAGTTTGTCGGGGGACATCTTACTTCTTCCTTCTCTGTCTATACCTGTGTCCTCTCATGTTCCGATGAACCCAGCTTCCCCAAATTTCTTTCTTATTGGTGTCTATATACGCCGAGATCCGGAGTCATGGATGATCCTGCGGTCCTGTGTCCTGGATCTTGAGTCGTGGCTGTGGTCCTGGATCATCGGTCCTGGATTGGTATCCTCGTGGATTCATCTTCCTATTATACACACATGCATTTCCAAACATTTGGACTACCTATGTTGCAAATGTATTATCTTTTCAATTTACACACGGCATCTATTGCACGTCTGTCCGTCCTGGGAGAGGGATCCCTCCTCTGTTGCTCTCCCTGAGGTTTCTCCCATGTTCCCTTTAAACTGGGTTTTCTTTGGAAGTTTTTCCTTGTACGATGTGAAGGACAGAATATCAGTATTGTCATACTGATATTCTGTACACACTGTGAAGACCACTGAGACAAATGTAACATTTGTGATATTGGGCTATATAAATAAACATTGATTGATTCATACAGCTTTGTTTCAATAAGTCGCTCACCCGGCTAACAATGACGTCAACACACCTGCAGAGTTTGCTTAGCTCAGTAAGACTAATACTGTTATATTCTAATATGTTTCTTTGGTATATCTTAATTATTTTTGAATAAGCTCTAGTTTAATGAAAGCTAAACGAAATGAAAACACATATTACATTACACGTCACTTGTTAAAAGCTTTTATCCAACATTACATTCATTGTTGGCAATTGTTGGCAATCCCCACAGGAACAATGTGGGGTGAAGTGTCTTGTCCAAGGACACAGCGGAATTTCGAACCAGTGCCCCCGTGATCAGAAGATCAGCGCACTGACTACTGAGCCACGCCCTCGTTTGCGGCTTACCTACAGCTTTATGCATCCACTGCTGTTAGCTTAGCAACAGTTTAGCTTTGCTTGGCTCTGAAGCCCCCCCTGCTGGTCAACCACCCTGACATCAAATAGTCACTGTCCAGTAATGAACTAATGAATAAACAAATAGCCTGTTTGACGATCTGAAGACAAATAGTTAACTGTAAGGGAAATGCTACGAACAAAGCGCCCAACTTATGTTTCAGAGGTTTGATCAAATATGACACTGAATGTGGCACGCACGACGACACGCCAAGTGAAGGCCACATTTTCCATTTATTTTCTGGAATGAATTTCAGTTTAGAAAAAAATGTGTAAAAGTTTTATTCTTAAAGCAGCAAGCTAAAAATTAAAACAATAGGATATCTTCCGATTTACAACACCAATCTGCTACATAACATGTAAAAATGTGCTATTACTTTACCAACAGATATCACATAATTATGGAAAATGATTTGTTCTGATTCTTCTGTGAATTGCAGGCTTCTTATTTCAAACAAAGGCAGAGGCTGAGATTGTCGCTGAGGCAGCAGCTGTCACTCAGGCTGTGTGGCCCCCGTCCCTTCAGCAGGGCCCCTCCTGTGGTCTTCACTGCTCCTCTGGCAGAGACAGCGCTGAAGCACCTTGTGTCTGCATTAAGCTTTGAAAATCAAAAGGCAGGTGTTTATTCTGAACCATCTCAGTTCAGCCAGTCCAGATCATTATCCTCGTCATCGTCACCAAAGAGAGGGGCAGGGGGGGGGTGCCCCTTCAAGCTCTGGACACAAAGGAAAGAGATGATAACATAAATATCGTTATCCTCAGGTAATCATCTTCTAAAGCAGTATGGTGATAAAAAATCAATGACTGACGTCGCACTGAAACAAAACACAAGGGAAGTGCGGCGGGGACCTGCACATCCTTCCTCACCATCTCATCCTCCTCTTCCTCATCGCTGGGTGCTGCGGGGGGTTTGGCAGGAGTTGTGATCTGGAAAAATGGTTCTTCTCCATGTTCCTCTCCCATTCCCTCAGTCAGACTGAGAGAATAGCAGAAACGGGGTAGAGGCGGGCGGGGAGGAACATAAAGACAGGGAGGAGAAAAGAAAATGGGGATGAAGAAAGCAAGAAACAACAGGTGGGACGAGCAGTTAGTTTGCAGGAATCAGGCATACATTGACAGGCAGGGCGGCACACACATGTTACACATGTTGTCAGTTCAATTAGATCTGGTCTGTTAGTCGTATTGGCCCTCAAAACTGCATTTCTTGTTGATGCTTGGAGATACATCGCTAATAAAACAAAGATATAGCTTAAATCATTGTGTTGGGTTCCAAAGTAGAGCAAATGTTTTTAGATGTATTCTCAAAGGTTTCAGATCACCTCAGAATTGTTCGAATAGTTTTCAAACATTTTCCAAATGTTGTGTTGCATTCAATAATATCCTGAAAACAAGAATCATGAGCCAAATAACCAAAGACGTATGATACCCTATATAGGCACCTCTGTGAATATAAGCAGGGGACCATCCAAGCTGTGTACAGTAAGGATGGGACGTTGTTGACCTCAACTGATGGAGTGTTAGGGCGTTGGAAGGAACACTTTGAGGAACTCCTGAACCCGACAACTCCACCCTCTATGTTAGAGGCAGAGCTGGAGTATGACGGGGGATCAACACCAATCTCCCGGGGGGAGGTCACTGAGGTCGTCAAACAACTCCACAGTGGCAAAGCCCCGGGGGTGGATGAGATCCGCCCGGAAATGCTGAAGGCTCTGGGTGTTGAGGGACTGTCATGGATGACACGTCTCATCAACGTTGCGTGGAAGTCGGAAACAGTACTGAAGGACTGGCAGACCGGGGTGGTGGTTCCCCTTTTCAAAAAGGGGGATCAGAGGGTGTGTGCCAATTACAGAGGCATCACACTACTCAGCCTCCCTGGGAAAGTTTACTCCAAGGTACTCGAAAGGAGGGTCAGGCCGATTGTCGAACCTCAGATTGAGGAGGAACAATGCGGATTCCGTCCTGGTCGTGGAACGACGGATCAGCTTTTTACTCTCGCAAGGTTCCTGGAGGGGGCCTGAGAGTACGCGTATCCGGTCTACATGTGTTTTGTAGACTTGGAGAAGGCGTATGACCGAGTTCCCAGGGAGTTACTGTGGGAGGTGCTGCGGGAGTATGGGGTGAGGGGGTCTCTACTCAGGGCCATCCAATCTCTGTACTCCCAAAGCGAGAGCTGTGTCCGGGTCCTCGGCAGTAAGTCGGACCCATTTCCGGTGAGGGTTGGCCTCCGCCAGGGCTGCGCTTTGTCACCAATCCTGTTTGTAATATACATGGATCGGATTTCGAGGCGTAGTCGTGGGGGAGGGGGTCTGCAGTTCGGTGGACTAAGGATTGCACCATTGCTTTTTGCAGATGATGTGGTTCTAATGGCTTCATCGGTCTGCGACCTTCAGCACTCACTGGATCGGTTTTGCAACCGAGTGTGAAGCGGCAGGGATGAGGATCAGCACCTCCAAATCTGAGGCCATGGTTCTCAGCAGGAAACCGATGGACTGTCCACTCCAAGTAGGGAATGAGTCCTTACCCCAAGTGAAGGAGTTCAAGTATCTCGGGGTCTTGTTCTCGAGTGAGGGAACAATGGAGCGTGAGATGGGCCGGAGAATCGGAGCAGCGGGAGCTGTACTGCAGTCGCTTTACCGCACTGTTGTGACGAAAAGGGAGCTGAGCCAGAAGGCAAAGCTCTCTGTCTACCGGGCCATTTTCGTTCCTCCCCTCACCTGTGGTCATGAAGGATGGGTGAAGGATGGGTCATGACCGAAAGAACCAGATCGCGGATACAAGCGGCCGAGATGGGTTTTCTCCGCAGGGTGGCTGGTGTCTCCCTTAGGGATAAGGTGAGAAGTTCGGTCATCAGGGAGGGACTCGGAGTTGAGCCGCTCCTCCTTCGCGTCGAAAGAAGCCAGTTGAGGTGGTTCGGGCACCTAGTTAGCACGTCCAGCTGGGAAGAGACCAAGGGGTATACCTAGGACCAGGTGGAGGGACTATATCTCTTCGCTGGCCTGGGAGCGCCTTGGGATCCCCCAGTCAGAGCTGGTTGATGTGGCCAGGGAAAAGAAAGTTTGGGGCTCTCTGCTGGAACTGCTAGCCCCGCGACCCGACCACGGATAAGCGGGAGAAGATGGATGGATGGA